>BPLR01018475.1:0-46509 GCA_021605095.1 Caerostris extrusa | reverse complement strand
AGCCGAACGCGTTGATCTTAACCAATACATTTTTATGTTTGTTTAAGAGTCATAGGTGTAGAATTTCTCCTTATTTTTGTTTTCAGTGTTTTAGTATTTACTGTTTTAGAATAGTGAAATTCTAATTTTTGCTAACAATTTGAATGTAGCCCCTCTTTGATCTCTTGAGGCCTAGGCTGAAGCCTAGTTAGCATATAGGAAAATCCGGCCCTGCGCGCAGAATACGCAGTCGGTCGGATTACGGATACGTAGCGCGTGAGAGGTGTTCGCTATTCATGCACTAGTTGAATGAGTCAGTCAGTTTGCAGTTTTGTTGTGTAATTGATTAGTGCTAACAAATCAGGCGCAGATGGCGTACTTACTTGAGTCATACAAAGTTACCTGTATTTTTTCAACTAGCTGCAAATTTCTTTGGCGCTTAACAATTGGCGCCAAAAAGTCGCCAAATTCCAGTGGCCCCTATTTTGCGATTTTCCCTAGAATTCTTGCAGATAACAGTCAACAATCATACTTGGTCTCTGATGGTCAAGATCTTAGAAGTAAGTTTTCGAATAATAACTTAATTTTTCTCTATTAAGTTATAGAGAAAATTAAGATATTATTCAAAAATTTGCTTAGCGACCAAAACAGTATTAAAAAAAATTTTTTATGCATTTTATACTGGATCTTGTTTAAATAAGATTCATACAGACCTTGTAAGGAGACCCTTCCAAGCCAGGGGACAAGAAGATTGTATTCTGAGCTTTTTTCAATTTGAGTTGAATTACCTAAAATGCACTGCAACGCAAAACATAAAAATTGTTTTTAGAAAATAACATTTTTTTTTTTTAAAATTAAAACTTTTAATTGCTTTCATCAAAGAATGAAATTAATTTATGGTAAAAATCGAGGAATCTTATACTCTTTCTGCCAAATCAATCGCCAGGATGCCAAGTCGCCAAGTAAACAAACACGATGAATGCCTCAGGTAGTTTTCGAGGTTAAACAATATTACGCCAAAATCCATCACTAGGATGCCAAGTCGCCAAGTAAACAAACAAAAAATGCAGAAGTTACTTGTCGTTCTAAAACACAATTTCGCCAAAAGTCGCCATTGCGCTAATATTAGTTGTCAAATAATTATTACGTCAAATTTTATTCCTCAAATTGCTTTTATGGCAAAATTTATCGCTTTATCGCCAAAGTATCAGTATGCGAAATGTTATTCCTGAAAAGTTTTTAAGCCAACTTTTTAGTATTATTAGCCCCCCCCGAAAAAAGAAGAAATTACGAATTCCTCTAATTAAAGTATTATAACCCTAAAGAAATTGGCGAAATATTCCGGGTTGCAAGATTGGCAACTTCCTGAGGAGTACAGTATTACAAATTACAAATTTATTAGAATCGTATAAGATCTTTGAAAAAAAAATTTATTACAATGTTAACGCTTCGACTTTGTATATAAATAAAACGAAGAATATTTTTATTTTTAATGAGCATATTAGTGATGGATATAAAAACTTTTTGGGTAAAAAAAAAATGTCGGCAGTAGAACTGTATTTTTCTAATTGATGAACAATTAATTATTCTACCATTTTCAATTTAATATCTTGACCTGTTTAAAACTCAATTTTTTTTTTGTGCAAAATTAGTTCGTAGCTACTTTTTCAAAGAAGAAAAAATATAAATAAATATTACGCTTAAAAAAAAAGCTTATGAACGAAATTATATATAATTAAATATTATGTATAAAAAACTCGTGAAAGAAATTAATAAAATATTATGTATAAAAAAAGTAAATATTATGTAAAAGTAAATATTATGTAAAAGTAAATATTATGTAAATATTATGTATATAATTTTTTCCTCAAAATTCAAAGTGGTCAAGGACACCGCGGACACAGTTTTCCTAAAATGATAATCGGATCGGATAAACGGAACAGAAGTTTCATTACTACCTCATGCTTACAATAAATTGTATGTTATAATGAAGCGATTGCTTTCTGATGAAGATTAGAGAAAGTCATATTCTCACCTCAACTGCTTCTGGGCTGTGAAGAGAAATGATTGGCTTGTTCATGAAGAAAAATCCACAAATTTTCTCCTTTTTTCGAACAGTTTTATATAGCCACATATGTACTGAAATGCCACTGGAATACAAACACAATGAGATCAATATCGAGACCAATCACTGAAAATACTTGAAGTATGAGTTAAATCATATTTGGATTTTATACAGAAAATGTCCACAATATCCCTCATTTGAAATTCTACTCATAGGAATTTTTTCAGTTCAGGAGGGATCTTAAATCATAAACTTTCTGATTTTTAAGGCTCGTTCCCACCGAGGCGTGAAGGGTTTAAGATTCACGCGACAGGCAAGAAAAATTTTTCGACCCCTTCACAGCGAAACGTCAGAAATAGCATTACGCCTAGTGAAATTCCGCTTCGAGTTGAAAGTGGGTCAACTCGAAGCGGTGGATTAAACCGGTTTCACAGGAACTTGGTGAGGCTAGTGATTGGTCAACGCTTCACTCTTAAACGCTTCTCGCCTTCTGTGGACACGAGCCTTAAGGGTACATAAGGGACTTGTTGGAGTACGAGATACCTGGAGTGGAGTGAAAATGTACATGGAATGAAAATAATATAATAATGACGGATAGTTCAGAAAAACCGAAAAGTATCAATTTCTGAAAAAAATGATATGTTGGTGAACTTTCGACTGATTTTTATTTCTAATCTGATTTTAAAAAAAATAAATAAAAATAAAACTTTTTTTTTTCGTTTTCTGTTTGTAGAGTTGAGATTTTTACCATGTAGTCATGTCTGGAAGGGGGATATTTATCGA
Source organism: Caerostris extrusa (assembly GCA_021605095.1). Taxonomy (NCBI): domain Eukaryota; kingdom Metazoa; phylum Arthropoda; class Arachnida; order Araneae; family Araneidae; genus Caerostris; species Caerostris extrusa. Next base: position 43,682 of record BPLR01018475.1, on the reverse strand, counting down.
GTTAAGTTCACAGATTTGCTCAAGGAGGAAAAAACGGAGTAATGCCCTGCATAAAGTATGAGCGTATTGGTTCTCTTCAGAACGGGTTCGGGGCTTGGTCTAGATGTCTACCGAGTGGGATAAGAAACAATAGCAACACAACATAATATTGCTGTTTTGAATATAGGTCTGTTTTACCTGATTCCTTCGCTACTAGAACAGCAGATCTATAGCAGATTCATCATTACCCAGGGCGTTCCTCGAGATATCTACTACACTGCACTTACATTTTGTCACTGAAATTCGAGTTGACCAACTTTCAACTCGAAGCGGTGGATTCAAACCGGTTTCAGGCGAACGTGGTGAGGCTAGTGATTCGTCAGCGCTCTACGCTTAATCGCCTCTCACCTCTGTGGGAACGAGCCTTTAGAGATTTTCATTATATTTATCCCGCTTTCAGCATTTTTGGGATGTACCGATCAGTAGATGTTTAGATGTACAGTAATCAATGCCAATTTGCATCAATTGTTAAAATTTATGTACAAAACTAAATTTGTAGAAAAGAGCCGGACTCCGGTAATACACTCCATAATTTCGGACAGAATGAATGTTACACCATATAACTGTTATATTCTTCTTTTGTTCAATTAAAGGTGTGTCGGTCCTGAACGAATGGGATTTTAGACCGGATCAGTTAAAAAAAGAACAACCAATAAACAAACAGGAAACATGAAATGATCGACTTGAACGACCCGGGGCATTTTGAGCAATAAGAAAGCAGGAAATGACCGACAGAACGATCCGTATCCTTTTAAGTCAGAACAAAAAAAAAACTAAAATGAATCAGTAATTTTCAATCAATAGAAAAAAAAAAGGAAAATGATCTTACCAAATGAAATAGAAAACGCAGGAAATCCGAATAATTTTCAAGGCAAACATGAAACGGCAAACATAAAAGGAAAACAAGAAGCGCAGGAAATGATCGATTGAAACATAAAACGGTTCGGGTCGGTTTTTTGGCCAATAGGCAAATAAAACGCAGGAAATGACAGCCTGGAATCCGCATTTTAGGCCAATAGAAACGAGGGAAATGATTGATTGAAAGACCTCGTCATTTTCGAAGAAAGGAAAAACAGGAAATGATCGACTGGACAATCCGAATAATTTTCAATCAATAGGCAAACATAAAACGAGGGAAATGATCGATTGAATGGTTCGGATCGTTTTTGGCCAATAGGCAAATAGAAAACGCAGGAAATGACAGCCTGGACGATCCGAATCATTTTAGGCTAATAGGCAAGCACATGAAACGAGGGAAATGATTGATTGAAATATCCTCGTCAATTTTTCGAACGAAGGAAAACAAATGGTTCGAAGCGAAAATGCAGGAAATGAGCGACTGAATCAATCCGAATAATTTTCAATCAATAGACTAACATAAAAATTTTCGAGAGAAATGGTCGATTGAATGGTTTGGGTCGTTTTTGGCCAATAGGCAAATAGAAAATGCAGGAAATGAACGACTGGATGATCCGAATCATTTTTGGCCAATAGGCAAGCAAATATAAAACGTCATTTTCGAAGAAAGAAATGACCAACTGAATGATGTTTTCGATCATTAGACCATTTTGCTCTTCAAGTCATTCTGTTTTTTGAAACATGAGAAGTGGGAATTTCAAGTCATTCTGTAAAAATAAAAAAATCTTTGTCAATTTTAATCGCTTAAATCACTTTGTATTCACATTGTCTGATTTTTGTATCCTTGTATCAACCTTTGGAACAGTAGTTAATAATAATTAAAACCTAAGCAATAATATCGTTATATTATTAAAATTATTATTTTTTCATTATTTATTATTTATTATGAGGAAGGACGTGAATTATGTGATCTGAATATATTGTTGGGAATAAAGACGGACGAGCTATGAACGAATTCAAAAGGACGGATCACTGAGAAGATTGGTTGCAAAACACACTGGTTATCAATGAGGACTGGTAATCAATGAATTCACTGTTGCCCGTTCATAGTTTATTTCAAAAATTTGAGGGTCCTCTTTTGGCCTTTTAGAACACTTTACTTCTGGTTTTTTACAGCCTATATGTAGAATGTAGCTCTCTTTTAAACAAACCTTTTTTTTTTATTCTATATTTGTAAAAGATTAACGGAAATATGATAAAAATCATTTATTTTAAAACAACCAAGAAACCGAAGTGCTAAGATTCTTAGTCAGTATCCATTAAAAGTTTTCTTTGTGACAGAGATTCTTCTATGAATTTAATTTGCAATTTTGGAAATGTTCTTTAAACTAGTCTTATCCGAACAAATTAAAAATTTGATTTTATAATTTTAATGATAAACTATTTAAATTTTGTGAAAATTCTCAATAGTAAATTTGAATTTTTTTATCGGAACAGAGCACAAGATTTGGGTTTGATCCAAGTTACTTGATATTTTTTACATCGATTTTTTTTAAAATTTGTCTTCTCTACATTTGTCAGACATTCTACACATTTTTAAAATTTTGTCGTTCAATCTACATAAATGCATTTTTTTTTCAAACATAGGTGGGCTTCAGTTATCCACTGATGTATGCCATTAACATTCCACCGACAGGTAATGGGGGGGGTACCTGATATTTTGTACATCGATTTTTTTTTTCTACATTTGGGTTGACATTCTACACATTTTTAAATTTGTCGTTCAATCTATATAAATGCATTTTTTTGTCAAACATTGGTGAGCTTCAGTTATCCACTGATGTATGCCATTAACATTCCACCTACTGATGATGTAGTTAGAACTTTACGTAAGCAGGTAGTGTGTGCAGGAGGTTCAAGTTACGTATCCGTGGGTGACATTTGTTGTAGACACTGCTTCTCAGAAATGAGGCAGATGACACGAGGGCGATTATGAAAATGTATGCAAAGCGACAGTCAGACTGTCTGGGAGGAGTTTTTGCGGATTTTCCCCTATACGACATGCAAGAACCGAACAGTTACACCTAATAATCTTGTCAGAAGGCAATGTCCTCCCTTAATCTGCGAGATGTGGGTTGTTCGTGACATACACAAACCCTGCTGGTGTGCCACACAAAAATAAACGACTGTGATTTGACTCAGTCAAGTTTGGTTTTGATCAATCTAAAGAGAACTTGTGATGTTTCCAAAAAGAATGGATTTTGAGCTGAGATCAATGGCACTAGACCAGAGGTCTCCAAACTTTCCAGCCTTAGGGCCATACTGTATACTCCAGTAAGCACCAAGGGCCAAAACCATTTTAATTTTTCTGCCATTATCTATAATTTCTAGACCAGTCGCCGAGTACGCGCTCTGAGCGAGCATATACTTGCTAACTACAAGCTATTGTCAGTGAAAAATCACAATTACACAAATCTCATTAGTATTTTTTACAAGTGGATACCCCGCGGTTTCATTCGCTTTAGTTTAACTTTTCCATTCCTGGGGGATTTTCAGGATAACAATCATATGTTCGATTCAGGATATATACATTCCATACATCGATATATATACATATGCGATACTCTTTACCCTCAACATAACTACCGAGGGTAACCGCGGGATTTTCACTTGTTTATAATGGTAGTGGGATTCATTTCAATTACTTGTCAGTTGTTATGCTTAAGTTAAATTTTCCGCGTATTATGCTAGTCATTAAGCTTTACCTAGGAAGTGAATAAAACCTAGTTATTATCAATCTGTGTTTTTTTTATTCAACTTATTACAGCAACAATAAGTTATTCGCTGTCGCGGGTCGGATTGATGACACTGGCGGGCCGGATTTGGCCCGCGGGCCATAGTTTGGAGACTAGTTTGTTTAGACCCATAGTTTGGACCCTGCACTAGAGCATCAGATATGCAATAGATTCAGGGTGTAAAACGAGGTGTCATTACACTAAACAGACGTTGTGCCATTCAAACAAGCATCTTCCTAAGAACGGAATCTGGGGTATTCGAACTTTATGTCCTCGAGATCAACGAAAAGACTTTTGGGCTACAGTTTCTAATTTGGAAACTCCACACGAAATGGGCCAAGACTCTCTTCTCAATGATAAACTGAAAGGAAGTAAAAGTATTCCAACAGCATGGAAATAATTGAGAAAGCAATGGTGCAATCGTGGAAGCAATTGAAATTATACTTACAACAAAGTAGCGGCACATCCGGTGTGCATTTCTTAGTGACTGTAAGCAATTCAGCAAAATACATAATAACGTGGCTGCAGGCCATACATGGCACATCAACTGGCTGTAAAAAGGAGACATTTCTTATGTAGTTCATCACGACATTCCATTTGATGCACAGGAACAGACACACAATCACGACTACTAGAATTTTCAGCCAATCTTCTAGATTTAACATTGTTTAAATCTGGAAAAAAAAAGATGTTTGCCATTATAGATAAATATTTTCATCTACAGGTATCAATTAAACAAAAATAAGCCTTTAGAAATAATTTATTGAATAAGCGGAAAACAAGACGTTAGCATCCTTCTGGTACATATCATTCCCAAAACAAGTTTTTCCAGAACTTACTAAGTATATCCATTTTTTCTGGGAAACAAAAAATTTGATTGGCCGACTATTTAACCAATTATACATTAGTATGGCTACCTCTTTGTTTAATCTAAACCTGTAAATATTTCTTGATGTTCTTCAGCTAGCCTCGCGTTCTGCTTTTGTAAGCCTCGAACACCTTTAACAAAGGGATAAGGAGCTTATGAGATGAGGAGGATATGGCCTTCCAGAAGGACTTTTAAGGGTAACTGCCTCGCATTTGTGTGTCGTATGGGAGAAAACACAATAAAACTTCAACTGCTTAGCTGTTGATATGATAGAAATTCTCAATTAATATATATTCTGAAAAAAAAAATATTTAAATATTCTTTAGAAATGTATTTAAATGTATTTAAAAGCCCATCCCAAATCTTTTAAGAGGTTGAAACAATGAAATTCAAATATCCTTTATAATGTCATGACAAACTTGCTAAGTTAGTGAAAAATTTAAAGAGACAATTTGTTCTAATGGTATGATTTTTTTTAAATTCGAAATTCAGCATAAACTCTTCAATATGGACTTTATTTTCTTCTTATTCCTAATTCTAATTTTTCTTTTCTTATTTGTGGAATTGACATTCAGTATAGCAATGCTGTCAAACATTAATTTTCGAGTCTGAATGGTCGAGTGTCTAGCGCTCTGACACCATGAATATTTGTAGTGGTTCGAAATCCACTTTAAACAGTAGGTCCCGGTCTAATAAGATCGTAGGGCGTTGTCTTGAGGTTTAGTCAGTCTTCAGCCCTCGTGGTTCTCCTTTAAAAGTGAAGCTGAATGTTTTCCTTAGACATGCCCAATGGGGTCTTCTGGACCTGGTTTAGGCTTTCCTGCACCAGGGGATTAGTAACAACAACAAAAGTATTCTTAGATATTCATTTTTTTACTGCATCTTAAAAGTTTGTTGCCGAAGAGATTTAAACTAGCAAAGATCATCAAAAATTATCTTTTAATATATTCAATACAAAACAAAATGAAATAATAAACATAAATACATAAAATGTTTTGATAAACACAATTTTTAACAAAACTTTTGTACGTTCGATTTTACTTCCGCAACTAAAATGAAAGCAATTGAAATCTGCTCGGCAAATTTCAACTTATCACGTGTGAACATTCGAGAACGAATGAATAAACACATGAATATGTTAATGTTTAACAATGTAATAGATACATGTTAATTGATTGGAATTAGCCACATGATTATAGCAATGAATAGATCAAGAACTTTATGAAGAATGAATTGTTCAAGAATGGTATATACAAAAGCAAGATAAATGTCGTCGTAAGAAGAATGGTATTCCAAATTCTACAAGAAACGTTAACATATTCAATAGCCAAATGAATATATCAAAGTTGAAAAGTTTAATCGTAAATGAAGATTCATGAAACGAATGAATTATCAAAGTTGGAAAAGAATCGTAAATGAAGAATGAAGTAAAAAGAAACGTTAACATATACAAAAATGAATATAAAAGTTGGAAAAGTTTAATCGTAAATGAAGAATGAAGTATTCCCAAATTCTACAAGAAACGTTAACATATTCAATAGCCAAATGAATAATCAAAGTTGGAAAATTTAATCGTAAATGAAGAATGAAGTATTCCAAATTTACAAGAAACGTTAACATATTCAATAGCCAAATGAATATTCAAAGTTGAAAATTTAATCGTAAATGAAGAATGAAGTATTCCAAATTTACAAGAAACGTTAAGCCAAATGAATATATTCAAAGTTGGAAAAGTCAGTTAATCGTAAATGAAGAATGAAGTATTCCAAATTCTACAAGAAACACTATAACATTCAACAGTCAAAAGAATATATCAAAGTTTGAAAATTCTAGGCATAAATGAAGAATGAAATATTCCAAATACAATATGGAGCACTATACAGCTCCATAAGCACGGAAAAATGCCAAAAAGGGATAAATGTGAAACTTCAAGAAGAAGGAATTGATCAACGCACTACGGATACTTATAGACATTGGATATACAAATGTTTAAAATCCCAAGCCAAGACGTGAAAAGTGCTTCAAAACCATGCTACAAAACACTTCAAACAAAAACCAAATTCTCCAGAAAATTCCTTAAGACTTACGTTATTCATGAAGCATTTCAAGAGTTAAGAGGCCCAAAGTACCATTGTCCGCCAAAATTAGAAATGGAGTTTTATTTGCTTGGCCTCATTTTCAGATAACGTCATGGACCCCTAACCAGGACAACATCATGTTCACACATGATAATTAATGTATATAAAAGTAAAAAATTCTTGTCAAACCATAATAAAAAAAAATTAAGTTACTTAAAAGTATATATTATATAAATTAACAGTAAACTTACCGAAATCAGAAGTACAAGAAAAAAAAAAAAAATACTTTCCACAAACAGGTCAAAAACTTCCTGAGTTAATCGAAAAGGAAATATCAATTAGTAACTGATCGATACATATTTAGGAGCGATTTTAAATGTATCGACAGTAGTACAGAACTTTTTTATGATAATAATCATAAAAAAAATTCCAACGATAATCAGAAACTGAGAATTAGCTAATGCCTACGATTATTGGATGATGCAATTCGATTATCTTTAAAAATTAGAATTCTGTAATCTTTTTAATAGCCAGCAAAAACAATTTGATTAAAAAAATATTTTTCCTTTTATATATTTTCCATATGCCGGATGAACAAATTAATGATGAATAGATTACAAAATAATGCCCTTTGTATCTAAGGACCGCCCACAAAATATATAATTTGTTGATTAAGCAAAGATTAATGTAATATGACCGAAACAATCGCATTGAAATTTTTAAAAAAGCAAAACTCCACGATTTTAAAAATTAAATTAAAGAGATAAGATTAAAGTGTAAAAAAAAAAAAAAAGTAATTCAGATGCCGATGTGAATTTAATACAATAAATAAAAGGGTCTGATAAAACGACATTGTGACAAATTGAGAACGATAAACTTAATAAAATGTTGCAATTTTTAAATTTCAAAAGCTTCTTGATAGTAGATTATTCATCTTCGCGAAATCAAATACGTAGTAGAACTTTGGTGCACCAGGTAACCCTGCTGCCAGGGCAGGATTTAGATGAAAAGAGGCCATAGGCTATTCCACTTATGAGGCCCTTTCACCTCCAGTTTTTAAGTTTGTAAATTACATGAGAGTTAATAAAATACATCATTACTGTGATAGATATCAATATGCTAAATGAAACATGTTGTGATTGGTACTAATTTTTATAAAAAATGTGGCACAAAAAAAAAAAGTCAAGAACAGTTATTTGGACATTTATTCTCAGCATCCTATATACTACTTGTAACAATAACTAATCAAACATAACACACAACATTTACAAAGAAACAAAATTCAAATAATAAAAATCTTTGGCTACGAAAATAAAATATGCAATAAAAATGATCATATTTCTATCAAATTAAATTAAATATGTTCAATACATTGAAGGTTAAAGCAAATTCAATTCAGATAAATTTATTTCAAAATAATTCGCATACTTTGGTGCAATCTAGTGTATACAAACGAACAGACCCAATGAGCCGAACGCGTTGATCTTAACCAATAAATTTTTAAGTTTGTTTATTAGTCATATGTGTAGAATTTCTCCTTATTTCCGATTCGGTGTTTTAGTGTTTACTGTTTTTAGAATAGTGTCATTCTAATTTTTCTAACAATTTGAATGTAGGCCCCTCTTGATGTTGAGGCCCCAGGCTGAAGCCTAGTTAGCCTATAGGAAAATCCTGCCCTGCCTGCTGCCCTCTACCGTTTTTGTTGAAATGGACTTTTCCGGGAATGTCATTTGAGGAGGTTCTACAGCTTTGAAATGACCCTTTTTACATCACCTGTTCAATACATCTGATTTGACCTCTTGCCAATGTTCCACACAATCGGTGTTAGCCTTATTAAGAACTGTTGCACTTGAAAGATTTTTAATTACAAAAATTTGCTTTTGCTTTATAAATTATAAATAAATAATTATTATAAATAAAAAGAAATTGCTTTATAAATTTCTTAATCTTTTGTAACGAATGCCTTTATTGGGTATTTCTTAATCTTTTGCAGATTCTGAAGGTATTTTATACTACATTCCGACGAGATTGAATAAGGGCAATGCTCCTGTGCTTACTCTACACAGTTGCGAATAATAAATTAAAGTATCAATTAAAAGTTATAGTCAATTTAGAACGAGCCCATTTCAATTATAAAATCGGAAGAACTGAAAAAAAAATATTAAATTAACCAAGCCAGTGGACGACTGTGAAACTATGGGAATTGCAAGGGAAAAAGTAAGGGGAGGGGGTGGGGACTGGCAACTGGTAATTTGCCTACCGATTACGGAATACCAACAGGCTGGAATACCCCTTAAACCTTCTCATCTTAATTCATAGCTATGCTTATAATTATAGTTGGCTGTTTAATTAATGTTAGTAAATATAAAATAACAAAGTTTCTAAAATTCAATTAATATGGTACTCAAACAAGTAAGATAAAAAAAAAAAAAAATTAAAGTCAATTCCTACTTTTTTTTTTCACTCTATTGCAGAAAGTCCTTTATAAATAATTTTCATTCATTTTTTTAAGTTTATCTGGGACCATCTATTGGTAGAGATATGCAACTTAAATCTAAAAAAAATTAAATTAATTACTTAAATTTAATGAATGAATTAATATTTGAAAAACTGTATTCACATCCAGTGTCATTCACTACAAGTAAAAAAAATGTTTTTGGACTCGAGTTGGATGAATAAAAAGTATTTTATGAACGATTGAAAATTTGAACAAGATATATATAGGGAGAGTGTGAGCTAATAGAAGGAATTGAATAAATAATTATTTTAAATAAAAAAAAAAATTGCTTTATAAATTTCTTAATCTTAGTTAATGAATGCTATTTATTGGGTATTTCTTAATCTTTGCAGATTCTGAAAGTAATTTATACATTCTGACGAGATTGAATGGGGCAATGTTCCTGTGCTTGCTAGAGCGCATCTACACAGTTGCGGATAATAAATTAAAGTATCAATTAAAAGTTATAGTCAATTTAGAACGAGCCCATTTTAATTATAAAATCAGAAGAACTGAAAAAAAAAAAATTAAATTAACCAAGCCAGTGGACGACTGGGAAACTATGGGAATTGCAAGGGAAAAAGTAAGGAGGGGGGGGGAGGCCTGATTTAGATGAAAAGAGGCCCTAGGCTATTCCACCTATGAGACCCTTTCACCTCCCATTTTTAAGTTTGTAAATCACATGAGAGATAATAAAATACATTATTATTGTGATATATATCAATATGTTAAATGAACACATATTGTGATTGGTACTAATCTGTATAAAAATGTGCCACGGATAATAAATATAAAAAAAAAAAAGTCGAGAACATTTATTTGAACATTTATTCTCAGCACCCTATGTAGTACTTGTAACAATAACTAATTAAACGTCGGGAATGTAGTCATAAAACGATTAGTGCTGTTGATAGAAGTGGATCCATGCCAGTTTGACGGCTTTAGCTGGTTCACGAACAATGAGGAGAAGAAAAAGTAGATAATGGAGGAAGGAGACGAAAATGTTATTTTATTTTTATTATATTTTTTAAATTTTATTTTCGAAATGTAAGAAAGAGGAATCTAGGAATTTTATGGAGGTCTGAGGTCAGCCGACCGTTTTGTTAGTGAAAATAATCATCGTCGAATAATTTTTAAATTTTTTATGAAATATTTGTTATAGAATTAAAACAATTGAACTCATCATCATCATCATCAGTGGCTCAACATCCCCATGTTGGTCCAAGGCCGTCTGTCTACTGGCGGATTTCGAGACAGGAGAAGTTTCCTTTTGAGCGTTGGAGTTGTGGAACGTTGGGCATAAGACTGACAACCCTACCCCATAAAAGGGTTGTCAGTCTTATGCCCAGCGCTCCACAGTCTTATTAGACCGGGACCTATGGTTTAAAGTGGATTTTGAACCACTACAAACATCCATGGCACTACCGAACTAACAGCCTTCTAACCCGAAACTTGTGGCACTGAATATCAGAGCCCTTTTTTATAAATTCAAATCGAGAGGCGATGAAGGAAGTTCATAGAGGTCACTGTCATGATCTTCACAAAAGTCAGTGTCCCGAATTTGCTTGGCGTATGGGTGAAAATCCGTAAAACTCCCACGAGGCAGATTTACGATTTAATTGAAATTTAATAAACATAATTTACTTTATAGAACACCTTTCAATTCAATTAGTAAAGCAACTCAGTTTTAAGAAATATTTCTTTTCAGAATTTGTTAATTATGACCTAATCATAGAAATTATTCTTCAAAAATATTCTGGTTTTAAGAAATTATTCAATCACTTCTATTAGATCACACTCTCCCTGTATATATCTTGTTCACATTTTCCATCGTTAAGAAAATACTTTTTTATTCCTCCACTCAAGTTCAAATATATTTTTTAAAACTTATAGTGGCTGACACTGATGTTAATACAGTTTTTGCAAATATTAATTCATTAATTAAATTTAATTGATTAATTTTAGTTTTTTTAGATTTAAGTTGCATGTATCTAATAATAGATGGCGCCAGATGTAAGAGGAAAATTTCAACTTTATTTATAAAGGACTTTCTGCAATAGAATGAAAAAAAAAGTAGGAATTGACTTAAAATTTTTTTTTTTTTTTTTATATTATTTGTTCTGTAGGAAGTCGTACTCTTATCATAACTTTCGGTACCTTTCGACCCTAGGTTTATGTTGTTTTTTATCATTATTTATAACTCTATTGTTCTGTGTTAAGTCCTCTCAATCTGTTTTAGATGTAAGAGTGTCGTTACACCTGCAATATTATGGAAAATCTTTGTGAAAAAGAACAGGATATTTTGAAGCAATTTTTTAAAAAAATTAGCAAAAAGCAGTGAGAAGGTTGGACGGATTGTCCCGTTCTGTTGAGCTTGCCACTGTATTTTCTTGCCATCAGTTATTAGCAGACTCAAAACTAATCATTACAGAGGGATGAAGATTCTCCCAGACAAGACCAGAGAATACATTCCCTGCATAAATTACCCCAACGCTTTCTTAACACCTAAGCCCATTCTAGAGTGCCCAGTACTCACTCCCCATGTTTTGCAATTGGTTATGGTGCCAATCGAGGCCGACTTAAGAGAAGTCCTGTATAGTGAAGCTGCGCCGTTGCTAACGGCCGCTATCGTGAAGACTTTTGACATGATCTAACTTTGATAATTATATTTTAAATCCATGGACATAACAACAGCTGTGTTGTTTAAATCTTACAATATTTTGAAGCCCCTTTTCCTGCCTTCAATTTTCTTTTTATCCTTAAGAGTAGTTATTAGTCCAATACTAATGGGAGGAGATAGTTTCTTCATTTTTTAGCTGAGTGAAGTAAGGACATCTGAGCGTTTTCTTTCAGAGTTTTAATAGTTTCAGGAAAAGATTAAGTTTATATGCGACAGATTTCTTTGATTAATTTCTTGAGTTTCAATCGTTGTTCTAGTGAGTTCATCTTTAGTAATGTAACTAGAATTTTCAATATAAGCAGATTTAAGTCTAGGACACTCACTCTCTTTGAGAGCACTCTATAACCCCGGACTATTATAAAGGAAAGACGGTTTCGAGTTTTAAATTTTAAAAATTAATCATCTGCTTTCAACTTAGCACATATACTGTCTGTTCCTTGGTTTGGCCTTGTGTTTATTCCGCATTGCAATTTATACATTTTGGAATGGACTGGAAAATTAAAAAACACGACACTGAAAGGGATTTATCAAAGAATAAAGAAATATTTTGTCTCTCAAACAGGGCCGGATTCAGATGAAAAGGAGAGGCCCTAGGCTATTCCACTTATGAGGCCCTTTCACCTCCCATTTTTAAGTTTGTAAATTACATGAGAGACAATAATAAAATGCATCATTACTGTGATATATATCAATATGTTAAATGAAACATGTTGTGATGGGCACTAATCTTTATAAAAAATGTGGCACGGTTAATAAATAAAAAAAAAGTCACGACCATTTATTTGGACGCTTATTCTCAGCATCCTATATAGTACTTGTAACAATAACTCATCAAACATAACACGCAAGATTTACAAAGAAACAAAATTCAAATAATAAAAATCTTTGACTACGAAAATAAAATATGCAATACAAATGATCATATTTTCTATCAAATTAAATTAAATATATTCAGTACATTGAAGATTAAAAGTAAATTCAATTCAGATAAATTTATTTTATAATTTCTCCTTATTTTCGATTCAGTGTTTTAGTGTTTACAGTTTTTAGAATAGTGTAATTCTAATTTTTCTAACAATTTGAATGTAGGCCCCTCTTGATCTTGAGGCCCTAGGCTGAAGCCTAGTTAGCCTATAGGAAAATCCGGCCCTGCCCTCAAGCCATAATCGTTCTGGTAAAATAGTTGCCAAAATTGTGATCCAAACAGGAGTGATGAGAATAGGCTTATTATGTTTGCCGGAGAATCTGCGGAGTTCGGAAACCGTAAAGTTATTCTTAACCTCTAGTTTTTGTGCAAGTTCAACTAAGGATATATAGATGAGGTTATTGTGAAGTAAGAGTACTTATTTCTTCAGAATAAAATGATATTGAAATCGGGATTACCATGATAGCTTCTATATTTGCCAATTTTTAGCAGTATCAAAAGGATTTGTGGAAATAATTAATTTACCCTGTCTTGTGATACAGAGATGATCTATGTATCGCAGTATAGGGCGATATATCTGGATAATATATTATCTTTCAGGATTTTGGAGTGCGCTTTAGGAATCATGCCATTGGGAATCTCAAGTACTATAATGAAGGATTGAGCGCAATATTGGTATGCAATCTATAAATCTGGGAGAATATCACGGTAAAATTTGAAATTAAGTTCTGAAACTGGGGTAACTCTGCATCTTTTCTGTATCTGTGGTAGAGTTTAAGTGATTTTCACCATATCAAACGCAAAACATGGCCACACACAGTGTTTACATTAATTCACAAACTAAAATGAACGACTGGGAATTAAAGTAGAAAAAAAAAAAAAAAAAAAAATGTAGGTGGCTTATCTGAAATAAAAATCAAATTAAAAAATAAACAAAGTAACTATACTAACAGAAAAACTTGAGCAACGAATATATAGATAAATCAGATATTCGTAAAGTGAGCTTGAAGTAGACAGCACTTCAATGAATAGAAAAAATAAGCTTCTTTTATACACAACAGAACTCAGACCTGTTTTCAGTTTTGCTTATGCTGTTTGGACTTTCATCATAGAATCTAATTTAAAGGAAAAAAAAAACTTGAAACATTACAAAACATTGCCATCCGTCAAATTACAAATGGAGAAGGAAGTGGTATAGGATTTGGTTTGCCGCTCTACGGTCATCTTGTGCACAGACCAGGACCAGTTTAAAGTGGATTCTGAACCACTACGAGCATCTGCCGGGCACTGCCTACATGGCACTGCCGGGATTCGAACCCGAAACCTGTGGTAGCGAGCGCCAGAGCGCTAGCCACTCGGCCAACAGGTCCCTGTGGTATAGGAGAAATAGAACTACACAAAGCTGTTAACCTTCTTCAACTGATTCAAGTTTTCTCTTAGTACAATGCTTATAAATTCTTTAATAGCCTTAATGATCACGGGAATAATGCAATTCAGGACATAGATAGCTATCGAAATATTAAAAGACTAAAAAAAAAAAAAAAAATGCATTTGTTTTCCTTTCTGATTAAAAAATTTACCATTGTATTTTAAATATTTTTTATTAAATTATTAACTTCTGGCCAATTGATTATATTCTGTCAACTATATTAAATCAGCAATTACAGGAGATGCAGTGCTAGCATTCAATTCTGGCAACAGTATCTGCGACAACAGCCTTTGTTTATCAAATTTGAAGTTTGCATTTTGGCTAATCACCAATTTTGCGGCGGTAAGTATGCTATTATATTAACCACATTGATTCAGTTATTCGTAGCAATCCATTTTTTATATGATAGTGATTTAATAAAGAAATTTTGATTTAACAGGTAAAAATTTTATGTTGATTAATCATTTAAACGTATTTTATTTTACATACAATGCCGCTAAAGGTTCGCCTGTGTCTTAATTTTTGCTATAGTATCAAGAAGAGATGTAGAAATGAATAAGAATTTTAAATGATTGCAACATAAAGAGAACTGAATGTAAATTATGATTTATTAGCCGTAATATTTTTACATTGGGAAATAATTATATTTATTTTTAAAGTCTAAATAAATTTCACAAAAGTTTTCGTGTATGATTGTGTGTTTCATTCAAATTTTCGATTGAAATCTAGAGCAATTTTTGGACACAATTTGTCACGTTAAAAAATAATTATTTGTTTATATTATTTAATTGTTTTATTTAGTATTTATTTTTATAGTTAGAATATCTTCGTGGCGAAAAATCATATAAATATACTTCATTTAAAATGTGTAAATTAATTATAATTTTTTACTGAGCGAATGTTATATTATTAAAAAAATTCCTCAAATTTTTTTTATTGTACTGCTTTTTCCCATCGTAAAATACGAAAAGCATTATTTATAAGCAATATTTCAAGATTCAGGCAGTCAAAAAAGTTGTGGTATGAAATATAGTGAATCATCATAGCAAAAATAAATGCAAATAAAAAATTATGAGTTACACAACTTATATACAATTGCACGAATGTTACAGTATATGTGCCACATACAGTTCAAAAAATAATATGATCATTAATATATCATGACTGCATTTGTTTACTCTAAGATTAAACTTCTTTACTTTAAGAACAAAAGAATTTGAATTTAATTTGTCAAAAACATGAAAAATATTTTTTATAGTGTTATATTTTTGTACATATATCATATATTCATAGCTAAAAATTGCATAATGATTTGGAGAAAATTGAAAAAAATATTTAAAAAAAGATAATCTACTCCCATTTAGTAAACATATGATGAAAAAAATTAGGATATGAGGGCATAATATCATCCATGAAACAGATAGGATTAAATTTAATGATGTCACTCTATTTATGTATAAGTATACTAGTATCTTAAACTGAATCTAAAAATCTTGATCTACTGGATGTCTTTAATTTTTATCAGTTTCCTAAGTTTGTTGTCTTTGACGATTGTTATTAAAATATTAAAATATTTTTTTAGATTTGAATAAAAAATTAATCAAAATTGTCAAAATATTTAAAAAGTGTTCCTTAAAACTTGCAGATATCCAATCAGATATTAAAAATTGTTTAAAATTTTTTATTGAACTGTAATTATTCTTGTGCAAAAAATTTTATGAGTAACATTTATTCATTTACCATATATTACTGCTTTTGAAATGAATTTATTCAAAATAATTAAAAGAATGTGTAAATAAAATGAAAAACATGTTCTTTTTAAGTTTTTTTCAATGCAATGAATTTTTATTATTTGGTTTAAAAGGTTTTCATCTAAATAAGTTATTATGAATAATATCTTCAAACAAAATTTGAAAACTTTTGTAAGGCACTATAATTTTTGATGAAATATATTTGAAAGTTTTGCTTTTAATGTAATGTGTTATTATGATTTTTGAAATCTTTTATGTAAAAAAATGTTGTTCTGTATGAATTTAAATTAGTTTATTTTTTATCATCATTTTTAAAAATTTAAGCATTAAAATAATATAATTTTATCACATTTTTAGATTAATCATGGCTGATTCTTCTTTGGCTCCGATTGTTGCTCATCATTACAATAAAATTGAAGAAAAAGGCTTAGAAGAAAGAAAACAAAGTCGAATATTTTATATGAGAAATTTTAATAATTGGATAAAGAGCATGCTTATTAGTAAGATATTTTGTTTTTTGTGGAATTTGATTATTTTTCAATTTTTTAAACATAATTATATTTTAAGCATCCTTGAGAGAATAATTTATTTTGTTTTCAAAATTAATTGTATAAACTAATTATTAAAATTTAATTTTTATTCCTTTAATATAAATAAATCTTAATTTTAATAAATCCTTATAAACTGTAATATATTCAAAGATTTCAGATAAATATAATATTAAATTCCTTTAATTATTTTTTTAGTAAATCTGTTAGCAGTACTCTGGAGAAAAATGTTTGATAGCATAAACAAAATTTAAAATCTGCGATGCAAATTGTGCCAGACATCATAACTTCTTATACAATTAGCAATAATTTAGTGAATTTTTTACATATTGTCAAAGTGGTACCTGATTAATTGAAAAATACTTGGTTTAAATAAAAATTATAAGATCAGAGTTTGTATGATCATCTTAAACATCTGTTATCATAATATACAAAATATTATTCCATGTTGCATGTTGAAAAGAAAAGCAGTTTATATATATCTATATATGTATACAGTCACTGATTTAGGCTTAGGATGACAAATTTTTAGGGGCATCAAAATTTTTGATGCAGCAAAAAATATTAGGCAGATTTATTAAGTAATGAGTGCATTCATCTGCAGTGTTACTTGGAACAATTACAAGAAAACAATATAGATATAAGCTCTGCATTAAAAATAAATGAATTCTTACATTCATGTGATATCTGCGATATCTATCCAAATACAGATATCGCTTTACTTATTTATATAAGTATTCCTACAACAAATTGTTCTGGAGAAAGATCGTTTTCCACCCTGAAAAGAGTGAAAAATTATTTATGTGCAGGTATGAAGCAAGATAGGCTCAATGCACTTGCATTATTAAGCATTGAAACACAATTAATCCAAGAAGTTAAGTATGAGGATGTCATTAATACTTTTGCACGGATGAAAGCGAGAAACAAATATATTATATGATTAATTAGATAGATATGACTCATTTCTTAATTAAAAGCAATTTATTTTAAATTGTATGTTTAGTTGTTATATCAAATATATATATATATATATATATTTAATTCATGCCTAAATTCAATACCTAAATTTAATTCAAATCCATTATTATTTTGTATAAAGGCATCAAATTAACTTGAGCCTAGGTGCCATCAACCTAAATCTATTACTGTATATATACACAGTCCAGTCATATTAATGTGGCCACCTGTCAAAGCCAGAATATACAAGAGTGCATATTCTTTAAGTGGAGCGTAGAATGTGGTATTTAAGGGGCATTAAGTGGAATTCTTTATATACACTCCACTGCAATGTGCTGCCATCTACCTTTTGTGATTGGTTATTCCACGTTGATGTCGAAAGTAGGTGGTGGTCACATTAATGTGACTGGAATGTGTATATATATACATATATAATTTTCTGATAAATATATATTTTAATTAAATTAGTAAAGAAAAATATTTAATAAAAAATTGTTTAATGAAAATAGTGCATTAATGATGTATTCTGTAATAAGTAGCAATATTGATTACTACTTAAAAGTTTATATATATAAAAGTTGCATGTAGGTGAAACTTAATAATTTAACTCAAAAAAATTGATTTACAAATTTTTTAAGTATAATTGTTTATTATGAATACCAAAAATAACTGAATGCCTCTTAAATAGATTTATATTCTGAATTAATATTAATTCACTTAATATATATATTAAAAATATTAAATTTTATTTGAATAATTAGTAGATTCAAATTTTTACTTAAATAGATTTGCTTTGTATGTGTTTTAAAATTTATAAATTATATTGAATAATTAAATTTTATTTTGTTTTTCTGAAATATAACATTTAATATGTGATTCTTCCGCAGAGGATTTTTGTAGATAAAATAAGACATGATCGAAAGAAATGTGTCCTGGATATTGGTTCCGGCAAAGGTGGAGATCTTTTAAAGTGGAAAAAAGGAAATATTAATTATTTAGTCTGTGCTGGTAAGTTTTTTTTATTTCAAGTTTTTATGTAATACCTAGAAAGTTTTTATTTTTCTGTTTTTTTCCATTAATTTATTTCTCTTCTCTTTTATATGGATGATTTTTATTATAGTAATACAGTGAAGTATTTCTTTTAAAATAAATCTTCAAACAATGTTAAATAATTTCAACTGTTCATACCAACTGTTGAAATAATAATAATAAAAATTTTTAATTAAAAATATTGGATTTTTAAAAAGGAATAAAATTTTTTTTTTTTTTGTATATAATAAAATAAATGTTTGTTCTATAGGCATAGTCAGTTACATTTTAGCTACTGATGAAAGAAAGTCAAAAATGAAATTTACTGTAAAAGTTTACTTTAAGAAATAAATATTTATGATGTTTTCATTGTAAAAAGAAAAAAAAAAAAAATCCTCTACTTAAAAAATGTTGTAAATGGTATATCATTTGTCAGTGAAAAAATACTGGTTAGAAACAGAAACTTTTATGTAATTAGTGCTTCACAATGTTTCATTTGTGACTGAAGAAAATATGATGTTAGTCTAATTCTACATCAATTGTAGCACACATGCACTTAGTTTTCTCAATTTTTGTTAAACATAAACCAATTTCAGAACTTTTTGTCAATTTTAAATAGAATATAGCATAATAGTATTATATAAGCATATGCATTAAATAGAATATTTTTTTTTTACTAAATCACTGGTTCTGTAAATTGCTCAATATCCAGCATTAAAAAGAGCAATTTTTTATTTCTTTTCTTGCAGATATTGCTGAAACTTCTGTTGAACAGTGTGAACAACGATATGTCGAAATGAAGGAAAGGCATAAACGGCAAAGAGAGAAAGGCATTTGCTTTGATGCAGAATTTATTACTGCTGATTGTACTAGAGTAAGTTCATATTTTACTTTTTCCTTTTCACATTACAGACTTATAACAAGGATTCTACTATCATGTAACTTGTTAAGATTGACATTTAATTTAAATTAATTATTTAAAGATTTGTATTAACTAGGAAATTTAATATTGCATTTGCTCTAGCTTGTATAAAAAACAAAATATGTTTTATTTTGGTAAAATTTGTTGCTAAAATTATAATTGAGGATTATAATTTTCAGAAATGATTTTTCTAAAAAAATATTTAAAATTGTATAATCTCTATATTATAAATAAATATTTTTGTTTTAAAAAGATATTTATCATTATTAATGACAATCAATTTATTAATAATGATTATATTTATTTATAAGTTTCATCATGAATGGCATTCCCATGCTATTAGTTTATAAATCAGGAAGACTTCAGCTATCTTTCAGTTTTCTTTGATCTTGGCTGTATGGAATAAATGATATTGGATGAGTTTAGAAACGAAAATAAATTTTTTCGTATTTATAGAACTGAAAATGTTAGCACCTAGCATATATAATTAAATGTTATGTCTTTTGGACCTGATAGTTCTGCATGAGACAATTTTTCTTATAATTTAAATTTTGAAAAACTGAAATATCATTATTCATTATGTTTGTATCTTTCTATGCTCTTAGCTTCTTTCTTTCTTTGTATTCATTATATTTTGTATCTGAGAATTTATTATATTTGTATCTTTTCCATCTAAAATTAAAAAATTTTTATTATTTCATTTTTAATGAACTTAAAAATTGTAATTTTCATTATAAAAATAATGGTTGTCTAAAAATATCATTGTTTTATATGTTCTCATATCAATGCTAACGATTAATTAATCTAAATGAAGGTGGAATTGCACAATAGATGAAATAGCTATCTCTAATCACCTAATTTTCTTTAATCTTGATTTTTAACTATATGTTATCTCAAATGTAAAACTTGACAAAAATAAAATGTTTATTAAAAGCAATATAGCTTAAATTATATATTTGTAGGAAATAAATAGTATTTAAAGTTTATAGTTAGACTTTTAAATGTTAATAAATGAGGAAAATGATGTTTTTCTAATTTTCTGCTACTTTGGAAATATAGTAAAAAGTGTTGATTATAATTTCTTTGTGAATTGTAGTCAAACATCAGATATAGTAGCTAAAGTATAATTTCATATTAAAAAATTAGAGTTCAAAGTTATTTTTTTTTTTTATTATAAAGTAAACAACAACTAAAACCTAAAAATATAATGCTTTTTTTTTATGATAACTAACATATTATATATTATTATAAATAATAATTTTTGAAATCTGAAAAATAATATGTATTGTGTGTGTGATTGAGTAAGTGAAAAAGCATCTTCATTTCTTGTAAATAGTTTTATAATTAAGACAGCATAATTCTTTCTCAAAATATTTGTATTTCTATGTGAACATCCTTGAATAATTTAAATAAAATTTGTGGAACTGTATAATTTGACTTTTATATACAAAGATTTCGATTGCTAGATAGAAAGCTTTTTGTCATTAAATTTATCCATTTTTTTTCAGATTTCGCATTATTGTTATCAAAATTGCATAAATATTTTTTGTAGTACATACTATACTCTTTTTTATCCAGGATATTTGGAAGAGTCGATCAGATTATTGAGTGTTAATATAGATTTAAGGGATATCAAAGATAAAGCACTCTAGATAAATATTGAAATGATTCAAACATGCATATATTAAACAAAAAGCAATGTACTTAAATCTAAAATGACAGTACAAGCACTGGATAAAAATTCTAGCATCATTGTGTCGCCATCTAATAGTCATGATCAGCAAACACCTGAATTTATACAAAAAGCGAAGACACGATTGGTACTGAATTAAAGACAGAATTTTGTAATTGATTAGTCTTGTTGAATTCTCTCTATTACTTATTTACTCTTGATTAAATTCTTATTTTTTTACAATAACATATTTATAATTAACACAACATTATATTTTGTTTCAGATTCACTTAAATCAGCAAATAACAGCTTATATGAATAATTTTCTTTAAGTATTATATGTTTGATAAAATATTAAATTCAATATCAAGTTCATGACCATCCATGACTCAGTGCAATTAATTCTTTTATTTGCGACAAAACCTTTAATCAGTGCACTTTTAAGCAGCTCTCATCATTTTCAAATTTGAAGCACCCATTATGAATATCTGTTTTTAAAACAAAACAAAAAGTTTTTTTTTTTTTTCCATAACCCCAGAATTTAGCAATTTTAAAGAACCATAAAAAGTCCTGTGCATTAAAAATAATTATTGATTTTTCGATGCTGGTAATAATAAAACATCAGTTTATCCAAATGTTCTTCCATTAATTTATGTAAATTTTATATTTGTTTAAAAGTTATTTAATTTTTATTTGTAAAACTATGTTGTATTTCTCTTGAAATGCCATTGAATCATGCTACACATTGAGAATCATTGTTCTATGCTATGAAGTGTTATGGAATTTTGTGGTCTTAGCTTGATGTACGAAAATTGATGTTTCAACAGGACATATTTTTTTTCTATTGAACATTAGTTGGCCTCATGTTCCATTATGTATCTCATCGATGAGTGCTGAGGGAGGATAGTGCTTTATGGATCGGGAGTAATATAGTGTAAATATGGGGTAACTACCCCATATTTACCTGTCATATGGGTTGAAATCCCATAAAACTCCTATTATACAACTTGACAATTGTTGTGAGATGCTGTTACATGTAATACACGTGATATTGTTTTATTTATATTAAAATTTTAATAAAGTGGTTTCAGAATAAAAAAAATAAAACATCTTGTATTATCAGCAAGTGATTTACGCCTGTTTTTTTGGCTTATCATAAAGATAACAAAACGCTTTCAGTTTTAAAGACTTTTTGTTGCTTTAATTATATGAAAGAAAAATTATATTATGGTAGTTAAAACTGGGAAGAATGTATTCATTTGAGAAGTGTAGTGATAATGAAAAACAGTACATTTTTCTGTGATATGTAATCTTGGTAGAATTTGCTAGCAAAACAATAATCTTGACCAGTATCGTAATTTTTTTTTTTTGATTGAGTAAAGTGTACCAATGTATGATGGGCAAACCATTTTGTCTAATTTTGTAAAAAAAATCAAACACCTTTCCACTACCCAAAAATAGTATGTTTATCATTTTTATGTTTAGAAGATTGTTTATTTCTCTTTCACATGAAGACTATTCAATTTTTTCTTGGCTAAAAAGCATTTTGATTAGTGGCCTTATAGAATTGTTTCTTGCGTTACTTCCAGAATTTTTTTTTTCACAAATTGTATGCAGTGACCTATTATCCACTCCCTGAAATTAAACATTTTTAAGGTATACAAGTTTGGGTAAACCTTAAAAACCTTAAAACCTTTGGCATTTTTAAACTTTTTGTAAATTAAATTAAACCTTTTTGGTAAATCAAATTCAACCTTCTTAAAATTAAGATTTTATTCATAGGTTTATACTTGTACATGCGTATGTTTATAAAGACGTATATACATATGCAAGTCTAAATATTTATTTCTCTACGAGTAGTGAGTCACTGGTATGGGTAGAGATGCATATTTAAATACATGTATCTTCAATTACAACAGCATATTTACTTACATATGTATGTATATATATGCATTTGTGGGTTTACCTGTGTTTTGATAAATGTATGTCAATTAGTGTTTCTGTATGTATGTTTGTGTGTATATATGTTGTCATTGTGTATGCATGTCTTGTTACTTGTGTTGTACATATATAAGCAAATGTAAATGATGCATATATGTCTGTGTGTGAATGAGTTTATATATGTCTATTTATATGTATGTATGTCTGTATGAGTTTGTATGATTACATATCCACATTCAATGCTTCAGTTAAAGTTTGTGTGTTACTATGGAATGTTCTGGCTTGTGCATGTATACCCTTGAACATGTATTTATTTGTATATGTATGTTTGTGCATATGTATTGATGTGGAAGATGTCTAAAAAGTAGCATAGATCTAATGTTTATATCATTAAATAAAAACAAATTTATTTTTAAGAAAAATTAACCTGACTCGAATCAAAATTAAAACAAAATTATACATCATTCTAATCAAAAAACATTCATAGTATCAGAAGCTCTTTTCTATTTTCTTTTCTTAGTTCCCACCAATCAGATGATTTAAGCATAATTTGCACAATTATGTTTAATATTTGCACACAATTTGCATAAAATGTTGAATGCTGATGGTTTTAATACTAGTCAATAATTTTGTAACTAATGTCCCCTTTCCATTTGAGTTCAAGTATGACAGAAATATTCTACAAACAATCCAACAATATGTATTTGGATTCAGGTGATGTATATGTGTGCACATATATATATATGTATGTGCACATGTGTATATGAATGTGTATGCATGCAATGTGCATTTATATGTATTCATTTACATGCATGTGCATTATGTTTATGCATGAGCCAAATAAATAGAAATTTTAAAGATGTATAGAATATTAAAATAAAATGTTATATTTATCTTTGCTTTCCCTAGGTTAGATTGAAAGATATCTACAAGGATCCAAATATACAATTCAATATTGTAAGCTGTCAATTTGCTTTCCATTACTGCTTTGAAAGTCTTGCTCAAGCTAGAACCATGTTACGGAATGTTAGTGAATGCTTAAAACCAGGTGGGTTTTTCATAGGAACAGTACCAGATGCTTATGATATTATGTGAGTAATGTTTTAATTTGTAGAATATATATATATATATATATATATATACATTTTTTCTAATTCATTTCTTTTATTTAGTATTATTTCTTTAAAGCATTTGATACTAGTGATATGAATTTTGTTGTCATAGGAGAAGGCTTGAGAAAGCTTCTGACTGCAGCTTTGGAAATGATGTTTACAATGTTACATTCCCATCTAAGGAGCAGCCAAAACTCTTTGGGGCCAAGTATGACTTTCATCTGGAAGGTGTTGTTGATTGTCCTGAGTTTCTAGTCTATTTCCCATTATTACTGAAGTAAGTGTTTTTTTTTTTTTTTCTCCTATGCAAATAATGTAGAATGTAAATGCAGTTTTCTGTTAGTTGGTATTTCATTTTAGTTTAATTTTTTTTATTCTGTTTCACTTAAGAAGTAAAAATTAACATGTGTTTTGCTGTTCTTTTAAAACCAATTTATGATTATCATAAATGTAGCATGATTTCTAAAATTATTAAGTGCAAAATTTATTTACTATAAAAAATGAAAATATATTTATATTCTTCATTCTTTAGGAATTTATCATTAAAGGATAATTAGAAAATTAAAATTTCAATTTTATTGATTTTTTTTTCCTTTTTGTTAATTTATGGTTTATTATTTTTTTTAGATTTTGTTAATAGTGTTTTGATAAGTATTTTTTATGATATTTTTTCCTTATCTTAATATTTAAAACTGGATCCTTTAAATTTAATGTGACAACTCCTCCTGAAATGGCCAGTGTAATCTAAATTTGGTACACAATTCATCCAAAGGTTGTATACAGGAATTTAATGAAAATAAATAAATAGTTAATTTTTTTAAATATACTATATTATATTAGAAAGGCATCAGAAAAGGCTTGAATTCAGCTGTCTGTTGCCTCTTTCTCTTGTAGTATCATTATAATTTTCAAATATTAATGTTCTTATAATTCAAGGATGGAAATTCATGTTCATTGTGAAAAAAGAGTTTTATGTTCTTTTTTGCGTAATAATAAATATAAAATATAGTGTGCTATAGTTTACAGCTTGTGGTTTAGAATCCACTTTAAACCATAGGATCCAGACTAATATGACTGTAGAGCATTGGGTGACAACCCTACTCCTTAAAACAGAAAAACATAGTCTGTCATGTCATAGTCTGTCTGTCATAGTCTCTAAACATTATTACAGATACGCATGCGTAATTTCCTATGAGCATGCGCTTAGAGAGAAAACTAACGGACGTCCAAAATAAGGTATGCAAAAACTCTCTATTGTTTAAAATGGGCGAGGAGACTCGATGGGTTTGGGTTGTTCAGCATCTTGCCTCGTGAGTCGGACTACCGGCTGGGAGTTTTTCGGGTTTTCTCCCATACGATATGCAAATGCAGGCTAGTTCCTATTTAAAAATCCTTCCAGAAGGCACTGCTCTCCATCTTCAGTGACATGGAGTAGAATTCAGACTTCTACCCACGGATGCTCCATTAAAATAGAAGCTGATCCCCCCCTTTTCGTCCTTCCATGAGGGATACAACAACAAAACTATAGACTTTGTTAGACCAGTTAAATGATTTCCAAAGGAGTTGTTTTCAGAATTGTAGTAAGAAATTCATAAAATAAAAATTACAAATTATTAATAATTAGCATTCATATAAAATAGTTTAAAAGATTCTATGCATGCAATAAACAAGGTATCTTTACGAGTAAAAAAAAGATCATTACGTATCTAAAGTGAAATACACAACTACTCTTTGTTGGCTACTAATTACTAAAGTATTTACTAAATCTAGTAATCTTCGATGTATCATTTCTTTAAATTGTGCTTTTTCACTATATGCACGATGTAACGAATACTACTGTAGTTTGATAATTATCCTACATGATTATGCAACCTAGTGTCCTTCTGTTGATATTAATAACTGTTAAGCATTGATAATGATAAAAATTCTTTGTATATGAAACTACTTCTACATCACTGTGCCTAGAGCTGAGTTGCCCTTATACAGTTTAGGAATGATGTGGGTGAAAAGAAGTCTGAGTGGGCTCCGTGACGCTCTTATGAGACTAGTGAAGCTTTTTTTTTTTTTTTCCCCCGTTTTTTTTTTCCATTTATATTTATATATTTTTATATTTCATTTTTAGCGTTACATATTTCTTTTACAATGTGCGTTTAGTATCATTATTGTTATATTATCTATGTTTACATGTAAGAATAATAGTAAAAACAAAAAATAGTAACTCATTATGTTTCAAATTTTCACTCCAAAAATAAATGACTATAGTGGGTCTAAATCTAATACGGGGATATATAACTTTACATACGCCCGGCGGAGTTAGGATGCATTTCCAGTGGCCCGCAAAATCATTTGGGTTGGCCACCCCTGATCTAGACTAAGTTCAAAAACTTGTGTGGACCTCATGGAAGAAGGGAGAAATGGGGGGCAGGAATAGTCTGTCTTGAAATATGCCAATATGCAGATGGCCTTGGCCCACCATGGGGCTGTTAGCCATTCAATAAAGACGAATATGCTACAGGAGCAATTTGTCAATTGTAACTTTGTGTTGAAGCTACATATTTTATTTTGAATTCCAAATTTTGTGTAATTCCACATTACTACTATTAAACATATAAATAACAGGAGCTATATAAAATCATCAGTTATATAACTGATGTATATATCATTATATATCTTCAATGTATATAATTTTTATAACTTAAAACAAGAAGGTCATACTTTTTGTAGATTGTTTTTAAACAACTGTTGCTTTCAGAAAGAAAATAAGTAGGAAATTATTTTTAAAAAATTAGATACTGTATCCGCAGTCAAAGAAATATATTGATAGCTGCAAATACTACTAATAATTTAAATATTATGTGCTTTATTAGATTCATATGTTTAAGCCAGTAAAAAAAAATATAATTATTGTTTTTTTTCTTGCCTCAAAAATAACTTCAGTATTTATTTCCAGATTAGCCGAAGAAGTAGATTTAAAACTATACTTCCATAAGAGATTTGAAGATTATTATGATGACAAACGGGAGAGTCAAGAAGGCCAATTTCTTTTGACAAAAATGCAAGCTTTTGAAGTAAGCTTTTTGTTTAATACTTTAAATCATAAACCTAGAGTAACCTGGTGGATGGTATGCTAGGTTTCCACACCTGAATTAGCTCTGTTTGAAATCTGATAACTGAAACTGAACTAAAAGTTTTTATTTGTATTCCTCGATTGATGTGATGAATCTGTAGGCCAAAAATATATTTAATGGTTTCAAGGAACTGGATATAAATCTCAGTGAGTGCTAATGCTAAATTTGGTAGGGCACAATGAGTATAGCTGTAGGTTCCATGGTGTACCCTAGATACCTGGATCTAAATCTGCTATGCATTTTGAAACTACACAACAGAAATTGAATTAAAATGATTGAAATTTTATTATATTTTTATGAATGTACAAACATTGTGAAATTTTTTTTCAATATAATTAAATAACTTGAATTTAATATAAATCTTTTCAGTTTTTAAAACTAAAGCTACAGTTTATTGAACTGTTAAATATAAAAATATAAAAATATTTAGTTAAATAAATAAATGATTTGTTTATTAAATGTAGAATTTCTACATAATAATTTAAGATTGTTGCAAACCATAAAACTTTTTTTTTTTCTGTTGTGAAAATACTTTCCTTCATTATGTATTTCAATATGTATACAAATATTTACAAAAGTATCATTTTTAAAATGTAAACATAATTCTTTAAAAAAAACTTTGGTATTGAAGATTTCTTCCTACTATCTCCAGATGCAAGTGGAATTGCATCCCTGTTGGTTAATGTCATATATTCATAAAATATTTAAATCTAAACAGCAATGTATTCTATGTCTAAAAAGTTTTGTTTATAATATTAAATTTTTGCATAAAAATTACAGGTACAAATTTAAAATCATTAAAAGCTTTATATATAAGTTAAATATTAAACTACTTTTCTTATTATTAAAATACCAATATAATATAATTATTAAGTTTTTTTTTTATCATTAGTAAATTATAAAATTGTAAAAGTTATTTTTAAAGAAAATAATATTAATATCAGTAGGCATTAATGGTATTGCAGTATATATATATATATATATATGTATATCTATTATATATAATTCCCGTGTCACGATGTTTGTTTGGGATGAACTCTGAAATTAACAATCCGATTTTAACTTTTTTTTTTTTTCTTAAATGTATGTTTTGTTCCAACTTGAGAGATAGAATAGTTTTTATACAGATTTTTTTTTTTTTTTTTGCAAAATCGACGATTTTCATATTTCGTCATTTGCCGTAACTAAAAATTGCGATTTTCATCCGATGGACGTAATTTGAAAGTACTTTCAAAAATACAAGGCCAGGTGTACCATAAGATTGGGTCGTTGATGCCAATACCTAACGAAGAGCCAAAATTTCTTCAAATTTATTTTATGGGCAGTTCTGAAGAACGTGTGACAACTCGATGTTAGTATAATTTTTATCGAACAAGCAAGTACACAGAGCTATTGTAGTAAATTGTTGGAAAATCTTTTTAGAAAAGCATAACCAACTTATTAAATTATTTAACGAATTTATTTATTTTGACGGAAGACAGATTATCAAGAAATATTGTTCATCGCTTAGTTCTTAGATAAATGAAAGTAATGATTATTAAAAATTAAATTTGGTAATAAAATAATTATAAAACAGTGTTAAAAATTAACATTATCTACCTCATTTATTAAATTAATAAAAATTAAATATTTTCTATTCATTGAAGCTTAAATTGAACTTTTCAGCATTCTTTACCAATCACTTCCTTAACAATACCAATTATAGTATCTAATAATATAACGAAATTCAAGAAAGCCACAGCAATGCGTGGCCGGGTCTGCTAGTATATATATATATATATATTTAAAATGTTTTTTTTTATTATTAATTTTATTATATTATGCTTAATTATTATATTATATTTCATTTTTTAAAAATATTTCAGTCGTATCCTCCATTATATGATGATAAGAAGCTGATGGGAAATGATAGTGATTATTCCAATGCACAACAGAAAATTAAGGATCTTAGGGATAAAGATGAAGATGAGCCAATTCATGTTGTAAGTGTGTTAAGTAATTTTGAAAATTTTGTTTTAATACTTTTTTTTTTCCTTCAAAATTTATAAGGCTTAAACTAAATATTTTCCATTTGTTTGTATTGTAGATTAATGTTTCATAAAAAATTAAAGTCATTTTATTTTTTTTTAAATTTTACAATTAATTTATGTAATTCTTTATAAATTATTTAAAGATTAGATATGATAAATGTACAGATTTTGAATTAAAATTTTAAAATGGTGTAGTAGAGATATGATGGGTTTATAGTAAACCTAATTTTAATGTATTTATTATATGCATAACACACACATGTATTATTAAAATATTTATAATTGTTTCTACATGCTGTGTTTTTTAAAACAAAATATCTAAAAGAAAAATTATATTTTCAGGGTACACTTTCTCAATCTGAATGGGAAGTTTTCAGTAAGTATTTATTATTTTTTAAAAATTAATATACTCTGCAATTGGAATAATAAAATAATTTCATACTTGCTCAATTTCTAGATTTCTTGTATTGTAGAAGAACTTCGTTATTCTATCCAAGTATACTTTTTAATAAATATAGTTTCTCAAAATAGGTATATTAAATTATTAAAACAAAATACAGTAAAAACTAAGCTTAGATTAAATTATTAAAATTTGAAAAAATTTTCACGTATGAAAGATCATACCTTTCATTAGTTAAATAAAATTGTAGAAAATTTATTTTGTATTATACCTTTATGAGAATGTTTTGGCTGAACATAATCCTTAAAAATTAAGTAAAAAAAAACAAAAACAAATTGCATCACAATGATTTGCTAATGAAATCATAAAAATGAAGAGCATGAACGGACTAAACAGTCATTAGACTTCTATTAACTTAGTTATTAAATTGCTTCTTAAATAATGAATTGAAAAAAAAAAAAAAACCCTTATATTTGACTCACTATTGACGAATATACAGTGTTGGACAATAATATACCAACAGTTTTAGAAACTTTATAATTTTTTTTAACTAACAGTTCTTAAAGAGTATTTCAACTTGTTTCCATCATTTTTAATTTCCACCAACAAGTAAAATGTACTAAAACTTACTTTTGAACTCAAGAGCTTTTTTTTTCACTTGAAATTAATATATTTTTATCTTAATGGCTATTAACAATATCACTCTATGCTATTTTTTTTTTTTAGAGAAATTTTATTTTTAAAATAGAATTTATATAGACAAATCAAATTATTGAAAACATTATGCAAAAGGAGATCAAATTAATCTTGATCTTATTGTTAAATATTTAAAGTGTCACAAATGGTTGCAATGCTGTTGATAAATGAAAGAATAGTCAGTTTCCACTAATATTTGATATTTAAATAAAATTAAAAACACTATTAAATTATTTATGCTTCAAATGCTCATTCTACAGAAATCTTTTATATTTCTTTCTACACTTCATTTTCACATTTAATGATGATGACATGTTTTTGCCAGAACTCTCAATTAGAAATAGTTTATTAATTAATTAAAATATTAAAATAATTTTTTCTGTTCATGTTGTTATAATAATTACTTTTATTGGGGTCTATTAATATATTGAAAAGTAATAGTAAAAATTATAAAAAATGCTTGTTTTTCATGTATTAAGATTATCTTTATTTTTGATTTCTCTTCTCAAATTCTTTATTCTAGGTATGTATTGTGTTTTTGCATTTGTAAAAAAGGAGAAGTAGGAATTTTGAGCATTTTAATACAAGTGAAGGGGTATTTTATACACATGCACTTCCATTTTGTATATTTTCTTCATAATAAAGTTTACTTTTTAGTTTTTCTTTGATTTTTGATAAAAGTATTAAAAGTGATAAATTTAAAACTCAAAAATAACAAAAAAGGTTTTTGTAACTCTTTCTGATAATTAAATAATTGCATATTAAAGTTAATAACAATTGTTAAATTATTCTGAGGATTAAGTTAAATTATTATATTGATAATTTATGTTATAGTTATTAAAAATATATTCAATATTTAATTATGCATTTTCAAAGTAAAATTTAATTGAATATAAGTTTTTTTATCCCAATTGGTTTTGCAATGTTAACTTCAATTATATCATAAAATTGATAAATCTTCAAATTAATCAACAATTTATCAAGAAGAAAAATAAATAAGATGATAAAAAGCATAAAGTGTTGTAGAAAATTTGAAACTATTACACATTCATATAAAAATTTTTATGCTAAGAAAACTTTCAGTGTAAAATAGTTGTCTTTTAGTATTTAGTCTAAAAAAACAAGTCTAAAATTAACAAAATGAAGATTTTTATTTAACAGTTAAATTATATACATTTATAAGTTTTTTTATTTAAAATTAAATTCTTAAATAATTAAGTAGACATTCTATATTAGCCAATTGTATGAATGAGTTTTGGTCTGTAAATCACTGCTTAAATAATTTTTAGAATTGGAGCTTTTTAAGTTCAATTGAATTTTCACTTTTCTAACAACTTGCCTCATCATATGTAAAATTCATTTGAAAAGCACACAATAGTTAATTTTTTGAAAGATTTCTACAGTTTTATTAAATATTAAAAAGGATTATGATTCAAATTTAGTTTAATATAAAAATTAGCATTTAAATATTCCAAAAATATATTCAATGTTTTCTTTTAGATTGTAAAATAGAATAATATGATCAAAATAATAATGATAGTAAAATAAATAAAAATTAGCAAATGTAAACTAAAATTCAAGACATAGATACATAAATACTGTATCAATAAAGGTGTGGGTAAATTTCGAAGTCTGACAATCTGTAGATTTTAATATGTACTTATGTGACTAGAGTGTTTAATAAATTTCACCCTAGACAATTCCCGCCATCTTAAAAGATGTAAAATCAAAAATATTTTAGTGATTTATTTTTAGCTTTTAGTACATGAATAATACTATTGATAAATTTTGATATTATTTTTGTTAATTAATCATTAATATTTAATAAAATCTAATTGAAAATTCGCTTTTAGTATAATATATTTAATAATTCTTGTTCATAGCTACTTTTTCTGTTTATTTATATATGGATTTTCTTTATACATTTACATCAACAATTTTACACTTGTGGAACTAATTCGAAATATCCTAAAAAACAAGGATATATAGATATAGAGATTATAAGAACATAGGATATACAGTAATTAACATATAGCGACCTTTTATATTAGTTCTATTAGAAAAAGTATCAATGAAGTTCTGTTAGAAAAAATTTCAATATATATCACAATATCTATGAGAATTAAGAAATATATTAAAAGAAAATAAATGCTCAATGCTTCTTTATATTTCGAAGCAATTAATCATTAAGTTATAAAACAGGAATATAATACTGTGTCCAAAAAGTAAGACCAATTTTCAATTTAAATTTCCGGGCATATGGTATTTCAATTTCTTCTTCTTTTTTTTTTTAGGTTGCTGGCACTGTCCTTGACATCTATGTGAAATTTTACGTCAAAATATTCATTAGTGCTTGGATGTGGGAGACGCTAAAACTGATTCCGGCGATTTTGAAATGTTTGAATTAATTGAGCTAAGAACTTGCATTAAATTTTGTTTGCGGAGCATTCTGTGAGCATTTCTATATGGGAAAGAAATGTTTAGAAGTGGTATAAACAGTTCAAAGAAGGCGGAGGACGCGTTGAAGACGAAGAGCCCTCTGGTCGACCACCAACCTCAATCGACGAAGCTCGCGTCCAAAAATTTAAAGATTTGGTGCTTGCAAATCGTCGATTTACAATTAGAGACCTTGCTGATGAGGTTGGAATTTCAAAATTCAATTTTAAAAGATGTTTTGGGCCTCAAACGCGTTAAATCTTGATTGGTATCGAAAACACTGAATTGCCCAGCTCACACTCCATTGAATCTTCGTGATTTTTCGCCAAAAATGAAACCCATATCGTTCCACAACCATCGTATTCACTTGATTTAGCATCGTTCTACTTTTGGTTATTCCCTAAACTCAAAAGACCACTCCGAGGACACCGTTTAGAGTCGATTGAAGAGACATTTCAAAAATCGCCGGAATCAGTTTTAGCATCTCACAAAACCAAGCGCTGATGAATATTTTGACGTGAAATTTCACACAGATGTCAAGGGCAGTGGCAACAACATTAAAAAAAAAAAAAAAAAAAAAAAAAAAAAAAAAAAACACCATATGCTCGGGAAATTTAAATTGAAAACTGGTGTTACTTTTTGAACACAGTAGTACATACCATTGCTATTCTAACGACTAATCTCATCATACGTAAAATTTATTTAAAAAGGTGCAGTAGTTAATTTGTTTTTGAAAGATTTTTAGATGTTGATTAAATTTAAAAAGATTTTTTTATTTCCTTGAACATGATCCAGATTTAATTTAATAAAAAAAAAAAAAACCATTTGATTAACATTTAAGTATTAGAAAAATACATTTTATGTTTTCTGATTTATTTGAAATTAGAAGATTCAAATTTTGGCCAATAATATGCAATCTGGATTTATGATTACTGTTTACATGTTACTGTTACTGTTACATTTACTTTGAACAGAGCTTTTCATATCGAAATATTCATCCACGATATGTCCAACACGTTCCTTTGATATCTTTAGGGTCTCGGCTATCTCAATCAACTTCACTTTACGGTTATCGGAAATTATTTAGTGGACTTTTTGATGTTTTCGTCGGTAACAGCCTCTGTGTGGCGTCCGCTGAGTACATCGTCCTCAGTGCTCATTTCGCCTCGTTTAAATTTAGCAAACCACTTTTCTACGGTTGATTTTCCTGGTGCAAAGTCCGAATAATGTTTATCAAGCCAAGCCTTGGCTTCAATAGTATTTTTTCGCCAAAACAATGCTTTATTAACACACGAAATTCTTCTTATCCATTTTTTCAAACTAACAAAAGTTGCTTCACTGAAAATGCTATAACTCACATACTAATAGTGCAACAGCTATACACGTGTCTTTTGAAGGTTAGCGCTAACTAAAAATCATATGGATTTAATACTAGTAGAGCCATCTATGTGTCAGCCTACGAACATGTCAGCCCAACTGTTATATGCTAAATTTCTTGTTCCTTTTGTGTGGCCCATGGTTACTATCAGTATGTAATTTTAGTCTTCATGTGTCTGTACAGCCCTGTCATAAAACATCAACATTATTTTTGAATTTGAAACATAATTGTTATTTTGAAATTTCTACTAATTGCAGTTTAATGAGATTTCGCAAAAAACATTAATAAGACAGTGTTTCACAAATTAGGCACAGAAGAAATTCATCATTAAAAACATCAACATTATTGATTGGCACATTAAGAATACATGTTGTCAATAATTTTTCAGCACAGTAAGAACATCAACATTATTTATTGAATTTGTAACATAATTGTTATTGTGAAATTTCTACTAATTGCAGTTTAATGAGATTTCATCATTAATAAGACAGTTTTCAAATTGGGCACAGAAGAAATTCATCATTAAAAACAGGCACATTAAGAATACATGTTGCCAATAATTTTTCAGCACATTAAGAACATCAGCATTATTTATTGAATTTGAACGTAATTGTTATTGTGAAATTTCTACTAATTGTAGTTTAATGAGATTTGGCAAAAAACATTAATAAGACAGTGTTTCACAAATTGGGCACAGAAGAAAAACAATAGGCTAATTCATCTATCATGTTTAAGGCATGACAACGATGTTCCACACTAAAAAAATAGTGTTTATTAATTAAAGTCTCAGCAAAGCCCAGTGCTATTGTCAAAGCATTTAGGTGACCCTAGAATTACGAGCAATTTCATCCACATGTCCAGTGGCATTAAATGACACTAGATGCACTAATTTGCATTTCATATTCTAATGCAGCATTTTTTTTTTATGTTTCCTATCTGATTTTTAAGAAAATGTACTTATTTTTAGTCGTGCAATTAAAATTGTTCTGATATTTCCTTACTTTTAAAAACATTGATTTGAAACATTGAATCATTTAACATTGATTTTCTTTAAAAATTACGTTTTATTTAAATTTAATTTAAAAAGGACTAACTAAATTATTTTTGTAATTTTTGGTTATCTATCAGATAAGAAAATAATGGGGGAAAATAGATTTCTCAAAATTATCATATAAGATATTGTTGATATTTTTATAAGAACCATTGAACGGTATTAAAATTTTATTTTTATATTTAAATCAATTATGTCAATCAATTATGAATCAATTATGGACTTTATTTAAACGCATATGGAGTATCTGTATTTTTAAAAAATAAAAATATATATAAAAAAAAATTGTTTTAAAAAATATTTTCATAATTTCAAAGTTTTTTTATTCTGTAAAACATAATAGTTTTTAATCAAAAATTTTTCTTATTTTCTCTGAAAACGTTTCTTACAGTTTTGTGCATGAAATTGGTTACATTATTATTATTTATTGAAATTTTTTTTTTTTATAGACTATAAAAATAAACAGTTATATCGGATTTTTAAAATTATTTTAAATAATCTATATATCTAATTTTTTTCTATGCACAGAATCCTCCAACACATTATATGAAAAATATTACCCCCAAAATTAAAATATTTATTGTAAATGTCTTAGCATTACAATAAATATTTAAATTTTTTAAAATTAATATTTTAATACGTATTTTATAATATATTTTTATTTAAATCTGTGGCGGCTTTGTAAAGGTTGCGTAGTGTTATTAAAATCCAGACAGCAAAAATAAGACGATAATCAATTTTCACAATCACAACTTTATTCCATCTCGAACGCCAACTACGTTCTGTTTTTTATTCTAACGGGAAAATTCCCTTTTTTAACAGTGAAAGTAGAACTCGTTTAATTTGAATTCCATCAATAGGTGTCGCTACAAATCCATTACCTTTATGATAAATAAAAAGCTGAGGAAGTTTTAAATGTTAATAAGTAAACAATAAAATACAGTATTTATTGATAACAACGTCATTATTCAAATTATAAAAAATTATTTGAAGTCAAAATATGTTAAAAATTCGAAAATTTGAGTAGTTTAGTCTACTTCCGTTCTAACAATATTGCCTTTTTTTTTTATAGATTTAACTTCATATGCTGGATAAATAGATTAATTTGTTCATGAATCCATGTGAGTTCCATTATTGAATAATGATTTCGTTATTATACATTTTTTTTTTTTTTTTTGATAATTTTGTTATACATGCTTGGAAAAGTAAAAAGAATATATTTAGGTTTTACAAGAATATGCAACAAGAGGTTTCGACTCTGTTTCTTTTGAACGACTTGTGCCGCCATCTGGTTTATAAAATAGCAACTAAGCCAACCTGTTGGCATCAAATATTTGATATTTAACCCTTTGCACTCGAATTTTTTCATTCGTATTACTAAAAACTCGAAGCGATTTTAGTGAAAAGATCCTATCCACATGTAAGTTTGATACACGCATTAAAAGAAACGCGTTATTTATATTGTTATGTGCATTGTCTTCGTAGCGCAGCCCTCGAGCTTGAAGACAAATTTTAAATGGCTCCGCTCCGGAGCCCTCGAGTGCAAAAGGTTAAATTAAATAGATAATATTTAATGGCAAAATCAAGTCTTGCCATTAATTATTTTGCCTTTAATCCTAAAAATATAATAATAAATTCCATCTATGTTTAATAAATAAAAAAAAGCAATTTTTTTTCACTAATTGAAATAAAATTATTTAGTGCTGATTTATTAGAAAACTTATCGCAGATTTTCTTTCAGCCGAAACAACGTTTTCTCCGAATACAAAATAAATATCTTAAACTAAATTTTAATTTCCAGAAGAGCAAGAATAAAATATATATTGAAAATGTTTGACAAAAGGAGAAGAAACGACACATAAAAATATTGGGAAAAAAAAAAAAAAAAAACCCAACAACTTACCATGTCTGTGCAGCAGTCCCAAGACTTTTCAAGTAATGCAGTTGAAATTTATCATGTCTAAGATATATTATCGCTCAGAAAAATTAATTTGAATAATTGGAGATGAGTTATATCATTATGAAATCTGTAAAAAAGTAAATAATCGATCAATTAAAGCTGATTTAAAGATCTTGTTCAAATACATTCATTAAAAAATTTTGATTTCAGTTGCTTGCATATTTACTATCGTTTCATTTACCTCTAAATGAAAAAACAATGCATTGAAAGAGTGCAAGGCTTAATTTACTAATATTTCTTTTGCGGTACATTGGTGAAATCTACGATTGTTGATGAAAGGAAGATATTAAGTTCCGGAAGGACTTTTAAGGGTAACCTTTCCCACATTTGCTTATCGCATGATTGAAAACCCGGAAAACTCTTACCAGGCAGCTTGAATATCAATGCAAAACGCTTACTATTGTATATATTTCCATGGAGTTTCTTCATTTCTGAAAGAACGAGACTTTTCTGAACTACTTATCGATTCTTCATTCTACGAGTTGTAAATTTAATTAACTAGCATTAAATAATTTTGATTCCTAATGAAGAAAAAGGTTTCCATTGCCTTGAGAGGTTGGACTTCTACCTGTTGTTCCGCGAGAGATAAGAATTGCTGGTGATGGAAAAAATTGCATCATACTTCACAGGAGAACTGCTGACCATTCAAAAGGATCTTGTGGTTTATCTGCATCTACCTCCATCACAACAAATGAATGGAATTACTATTTTAAGGTCTACCTTACAGGCTCTTAATAAAGGTGTTCCAAGTATGATCTTGAACATTATATCTCTATTAAAACAAATCCACTACTTGCGCAGAATGTGCATCCTGCAATCTATATCTGCTCATGTGGATTTGGAATTCAATGAAATTGCAGATTCTTTGGCGAAGAATGCCAGAAGTTCGGATCACAGTGTCATTCCTACTTCCCTTGCAAATGCAAATGTCCTAGAAAATCTAGAATTACAATTCCTTCTAAGATCAAAATTAAATACCAAATTACAGAACTAAATGTCGACAGAAAAACAGCTACTGCTCTCACAAGATTAAGGATGAAGCAACACAAAAGTATGAAAATTTTTGTTGATGGCGTTAAAAAATATCAAAAATGGGGCAACTGCCCTGATGTCGAGTTTACTGCTCATCATGTCTTTGATTGCCCAGCAGTTGTAGCCTCCATATATTGTCTGGACCATCCCTCGGAAGAGGATTTATACTCCGAACTGGCAATCAATGTAGCCAATATTATTCGGGAGCACCACGATATTTGACTTTCTTGTTCTCTTCAGGGGATACGACAACAACAACATTAAACAAAATTATTTGAATAGATATGTGTAAACATTCGATTAAAAATTAGAAAAATTGCAAAAGCTTGTAAATTACATAAATTCATTCATTCGTTGCTTATTGCAAATTGAAGAAATTTTTCTTCTTTTTCTATTTAATTAATGGGAATTATTCATGACTGAGAGGAAATGTGCGTTGTTAGTGTATAGGAGGATTCAGGTTACAACTCTGATGATGTCCGTTGCTCTCAGAAACGAGGCGCCTTGAAGGCAATTGTGACAAAATGTATAAGCTTCTCGCATCGATAGTAGTATTATCTAGTGAATAATTTTCTACCATACGATAAGCAAATGTGGATCGGTTACTGTCTGTTACTAAAAGTTCTATAGTAAGGCAAACGTCAGTGAATCTTTACCTTCACTTGCAGTGAGCTATTCATGATATACATAAGAGGTACTCGAAGCCCACTAATGCATAACAACAACACCAAAAGAAAATAGAATGATTAATTGAAAGAAATATAGTTTTCTAAACAAAAATGGAATAATTTATTTATAGTCTTTATTAATACGCTTTTACTAGTTTCACCTGCATGTTTGTTTGTAACTGATTCTTTGGACTCGATTTGCCCTACTTCAAGCTATCCGATTTAATTTAAACGTTGTAGACTTATCAAGGACCGACGACACTAAAAAATAGTTTGATAAGTTTATTATCTCATCATGATTAGGATCGGCAGGATTATTGTTTTATTTTTAACTTATGAAGAGCAATTTAACCCATGTAGAATAAAAGTATTAAGACATTCAAACCTACGTGGGACAGTGGCACAACGGATAATGCGTCTGACTACGGATCAGAAGATTCCATGTTCGAATCCTGGCTGGCTCGACATATTCGCATTCAGCCTTTGTTTTACTCACAATTAAATTATTATAAGAACTATAATTCCAGTCCTCCGTACCAGGACCTCATTTAAATATTATAGTTTA
Source organism: Caerostris extrusa (assembly GCA_021605095.1). Lineage (NCBI taxonomy): Eukaryota > Metazoa > Arthropoda > Arachnida > Araneae > Araneidae > Caerostris > Caerostris extrusa. Next base: position 4,237 of record BPLR01018475.1, on the reverse strand, counting down.
AAAACACGCTTTTAGAGTTAATCAAACTAAAAAGTAAAAATAAATTATAGTTTAAAAAAAACTAAAAAACACGCTTTTAGAGTTAATCAAACTAAAAGTATGAAATAATTGTTAACATAAGAATAAAATGACTGACGAGAAAATGAATGTCACTGTTCTAAAAGCGTGGGGTGCTCGATATCAATCGTTATAATTTTTCACCAGTTTCATTCCGAAATGCAGAGTTAGTTTAAAAATGTCATACAAAGCACCCCGCGCTTTTAAGAACAGTGACATTCATTTTTCTCGTCAGTCATTTTATTCTTATGTTAACAATTATTTCTTACTTTTTAGTTTGATTAACTCTAAAAGCGTGTTTTTTTTAGTTTTTTTAAATTACAGTTTTTTTTAACAAATATATCTATTTTGCGTAATAATAGCTTTAAAAAATTATTTTTACTTGTGGCTGGAAGAACAAAATTAAAATTTATAAATATCCCCCTTTCACTTTTTAAATTCAAAGGGGTTTTTTATAATTTCGGTAAACAAGTTCGATACATAGCCATAAATGCATAATGCATTAAAACAAAAATTTTTTTTTATCAGAAATCTTTTTTGTTCTCATAGATGCAGTTCTTGAAGTGGATAATTTAGTATGAAGAATTTTGATTAATATCTTTTTAGTAGAAAATTTGAGATTTGTACATAGTTTAAAATCGAAAGACTTGTAGCCTGTAGAGGAGTCTGGAAAAGGACATGGATTAGATTATTGCTGGTGGGGTGTGTTAAAATTCATGGTTTGTTAAACTAATGAATTCAACTCGGCTGGGCTAGAATTTTCCGGACTTGCTTTAATGTGAGACACTCAATGGGCTTTTTGTACTCAAATGTGGGAACTGTTGCCTTTGAAAGTTCTTTCTGAAGGACGCTTATCTTGAAAAATAACATAAATACAAAGAAATGGTGTTTGTCATTATAAAGAAATCAATATAACTAGTGGTTATAGGGATCCCGTGCATGTAGTTCCAGTAGATCTGCATTGTAAAATGCAAGATACATAGATATATATACTCCTTTTAGATGCTGAAGTATGATTTGAAAATTTTATTTAATAAACATACCCATTAAATGATGCATCCTTATCTTCTTCATTGTCGCAACAGCTCCATGATGTGCCAAGGCCGTCTGTCTATTGGCATAAGTACTACCTACTACTTTGGGACAGGAGATGTTTTTTACAGAATATGATTGTCAGAACTACACTCTACAATCATATTAGACGAGGGCATACGGTTTAAAGTGGATTCAGAACCTCATCAAACATCCATGACACCACCGGGACACGAACTCAAAACCTGTGGCACTAGCGCCAGAGTGCTAAACACTCTGCCATCAGGCTACGTTGTACCCTTATAAAATCCTATAAATGATGTATCAAACGACTCCGTGCTTATGTTGAGGATAAAGTACGATAAATGGATAAGCCGGAAAGTCCTTTTGCTGCTCGAGAATGTGGGAGAAGGATACAAACTCCCCATATGCCATTCTTATGGAGTGTTCGTTTTTAAATTCTGATAGGAAAACGTGATTTCAATGTAGTAGGAGAGAACAGGCACGATAAATCCATAGGCTGGGGAGTTCTGATTCCTGGTAACGATGAATCTGCTATATATCTGCCATTGTAATGACAAATGACTTCATGTTAAAATTTCCGACATTGAAAATAAAAAACTTATTTTGATCTTGCGTCATTATAAAAAATGTTTCTATTTACCAATTTGTATTTATGAAAATAAATTAAAAGAATTGATATTTTTATTAGATTATAAAAAACAGAAACAGTCTGAGAATTAACATTTAATGCAGAAAAATTGTGTTCGTTGACTTTTAGCAATTTTGCTCAAATTAAAAGAATTTTAGGATGTGAAGTAGTTGCAGCAATATTACAAAAAAGAAGTAACTTTGCTTCAAAATAATCTTTAGAATTTTTTTTTGTGTGTGTTTTGTTAAATATTTTTTTGTTAGTTCTAGAAGGAAAGGAAAAAAAAAAAAAATTTGTCTTGAAGCAATTTTGGAGACTTTTTCGCTTTTTCGTTTTATTGTCACTGACATGGATTATTGTTGTTATTTATTTTTTTTTTTTTCTCAATGGGATTCATTCACTCGAAACTTGCACAGAATTTTCTTTTGTGAAAATTTATGTTGACAACGAATGCATCAGATATAGGAAGTTTTTTTAATGCATAACATCATATATATGTATTTCTTTTCTAGAATAAAATTTGTTGTATAAAATTAGCTTAGATTTTCTTCTGAATTCTGCTTGGTGAAGATGACGTTACAAAAAAATATTGAATTTGAAATATTTCATGCTAGGTTTTAAAAGTCCTGTTAAATCCAATTAGAAATTACTACTTTTTCCCAAATGATCAACAATGTAAGAATATATTTTAAACTTCAATACGTACTTTCCGAGTCCAAACCGGCTACTTTGATAGTATTTGCAATTTTTATATGGCTGAAAATTGGTAGAGGTTGTTGTTGTATCCCTCATAGAAGGAGGGGTGCAGCTTCTATTCTAATGGAGCACCCCGTAGGTAGAAGTCTGACTTCTGCTCCGTGACGCTCTTACAGTCATAGGAGATCGGGACTTACAGCTTAAAGGAATTCCGAACCACTACAAATATCCATGGCACCGCTGGGACTCAAGCCCGAAACCTGTGGCACCAAGCGCCACAGCGCTAGATACTCGGTCATTCAGGCCCCAATTGGTGGAGGTGTTCTATTTATGTATGCCAGGAACAATTAACCGATGGTTGATGAAGGGAGTACTTGGCCTTCAAGATGGATTTTTAGGAGGATCTGCCCCACATTTGGGTGTTCCATGGGTGAAAACCCGGAAATCTTTCACCAGATAATCTTTTATTTTCTCCACACATCAACCCCGTACCTAGTGGTATGTAGTCCCCTACCAGTTAGAAAGGGAAGGGTGGAATATTGATGGGCATCGTATACACCACATAAAGCCCACCGATGGATGATTGGGAGGATAGGGCCTTCCTGGAGAAATTTTAGGGGTAATTGCTATGTATTTTAGTGTCGTATATGGTAAAACCCTGAAATCTCCCACCAGATTAAAAAGATAAGAAATAAAAAATGCTGAAATGTACTCAGCAAATTTCAAACTTATCATGTGTGAACATTCGAGAATGGTTGAATAAGGAATATGCCAATGTTTAATAATGCACAGATATATGAAGCAATTGATTGGAATACTACAAGAATAGCCAAATTCAACAACCACATGAATATAGCAATGTTGAATCGATCAAGAACTTCATGATTAATGAATTGTTCTAAGAATCTCTAAAAAAGAATATACAAAAGTAAAATAAATGCCATCGCAAATTATGAATGAAGTATTCCCAATTCTACAAAAACATTATCACATTCAATAGCCAAAAGAATATATCAAAGTTTGAAAATTCCAAGTCGTGAATGAAGAATGAAGTATTCCCAATTTTACAAGAAACGTTATTAGCTATATCAAGGTTTGAAAATTCTGGGCATAAATGAAGAATGAAGTATTCCAAATACAATAAGAAGCACTATACAGCTCAATAGACACGGGAAAATGCCAAAAGTGATAAATATGAAACTTCAAAAAGATGATCAACTCACTACAGTATTTATAGTCATTGGATACACAAAATGTTTAAATCCCAACTCAAAACATGAAAAGTGATTCAAAATCATACTACAGAACACTTCAAGCAAAAGCCAAATTCTCCAAAAAATTCCTTAAGATTAACGTTATTCATGAAGCATTTCAAGAGTTAAGGGCCCAAAGTACCATTTTCCGCCAAAATTTGCAATGGTTTTTTATTTGCTTGGCTCTCATTTCCAGATAACGTCACGGACCCCTAACCAGGACAACATCATGTTCACACATGATAAATTCGAGAAAAATCAGGATTTTGGTACTGACTCTCGACGTCTTCCAAAATGACCCTTGACTTTTTGCTCCGACTTCGCATTCTCATCTCTGTTCAGAGCGGATCTCTGAGTTCTATTATAATAATGATCCTTGATGGCTTAAAAAAACAAGTAATATAAAAAAATTTTAAGTCAATTCCTTCTTTTCTTTCACCCTATTGCAGAGTCTTTATAAATAATTTTCATTCATTTTTTAAGTTTATCTGGCGCCATCTATTATTAGATACGTGCAACTTAAATCTAAAAAGAAACTAAAATTAAT
>BPLR01018474.1:0-19893 GCA_021605095.1 Caerostris extrusa | reverse complement strand
CAAATACTGTGGTCTTCAGTAAAACAAGAAATCTGCAATGAAAATTAACAGGTTTTTTTTTTTTTAAATTCTAGTAGTGGTCTAAAAATTTATTTAGAGGTCATTGTAATTGATTATAATTAAAGGATTGATTATTCTGTAATTGTTCCGGTAATTCCTTTCGTAATTGGAGGGCGTTCAGTGCGAAGGAAGACACTTCCTTAAAATGGAATTGTTAATGAAGATTGTCTCTAAATTAATTTCATGGCCTCAATCGCTCTCGATCTACGAATTCTGACTTCTTAATAAAGGTATGGAGAATATGCATGTATATTTTCTTTTGTGTAATTTATATCTGAGGCATCCTATTCTAGAATTTTTTATTTTTAAATCCATATCTAACTCTCATCTTAAGCCTTGTACGTATTTATTCATCACACAAATCTAAGGTGTAGCAATTAAAAATTTGCCTTTCTTTTTTCAAATTCCATTTAGGAAAGATTAATTGAACCATTCTTTAAATTTTGTCTTTAATGAAGGCCGCTCTGAAAAAAAATTGCTGACTTGCGCTCGCGGGGTCAGTTATCTCAGACAGTTTATTCGAAATGGAATATGAAAATTTTCTCGCTATTCTCTTCACCATCCTCACGTCGTCGTTATTGAGCTGCAAGTGCACTCCGAATTCCGCGCCCCTTTAAAAGGTAGGGCTCGATTAAAAATTGTTCCTCTCTTTTTTTCTAGTCAACGCTTTTGTAGTAGCGCCTGTTGACCTTAAAACCATCTGACACCCCCCAAAAGAAAAAGCAATTCACACGAAAGAAGGTTTGGTTAAAGGCTTCTCAGCGAGATGATTGAATGCGCGCGCACTATGCTACGGCGGTCGGAAATTGTTATTCAAAGTGTGAAAGTTGTTCAATAATGATATTCGTCAGGTTCAGTAACTTGCATTCGCAATGTTATGAACGGTGAGGTTGGAACTACTTATGCCCTCAACTATTTGTCTCATTTCAATACCAAAGGCTTTTAAAATCTTGATTTCATTTATAGTGAGTGGTGGAGAATACAGAATTGTCGAAATTTCGGAAACGCCTTTTAAACATAATTTAAAGAAAATTTTAAAAACGAAAAAAAAAAAAAAATTAATAATAAAAAAAACGTATATATTCTTAAATTATTCCTAGTAATTTATTCTTATTATTAAATTATTCTTATTTCTTCTTCTTTTTTTTCTGTACAACATATTTATTCTTAAATGGTCTTGTATTTTGGAATGAATGTTAGAACTTTCAATCAATGTATTGTATGATTATAGCGATAATATTCGATAGCATTATTGATAATAATTTTTGAAAAATAAATCACAGTATAAAATTGAATAACTCTTCGAAAACCTTAATTTTTTTTTAGCATTGCCCTCAATATTAACTCAAAAGAAAAGAAAGTTTAATTTTTATTTGTTTTGACCAGGGGGATGCCAGTCACGTGGTGCCCCCTGTTTTTTCAAAACGACTGATGACTTGTCTCCTTAAAAGCAGCCTTTGACAAGTGCAATAAACACAGATTTTAATGAGAAAAAAAATCTGTTTAAAGACTAAGTCTATGACAAGTAACCCATGACAAGTTTTCCGAACTGAAGGCTTTTATTTCTAATCTCATGATTAATGACTTTGTGGACGCTCTTCCACGCCATGAGCCTTCTCATTTTTTCAGATGATCTGATGATTTGGACTATGGGTAGAGACTTTGAGTGTATGCAAAAACACTCCAATCAGCTTTAATGTTTTTTGGAGAGATGGTCAGTCGAAAATGAGATTACAGTAAATCCAGACAAAACTCTTCTCTCTTAGCACTAAACATCATGACATAAACCTTAGATTCAGAGACCAATTATTAAAAAGAACTGAGAGTTCAATCTATCTGGGCTTGGATTTGGATGCAAACTAAACTGGAAAGGGCAAATTAAAAGCTGTTGACCATGAGGAAATCAGGGGCTAAATATCTAAAACATTTGGCCGGCACAACCTCGGATTCTACTCAAGATGTCCTTTTTTTACAGCGTATAAGACCTATGCAAAACCAGCAGTTCAGTAGGGTGGTGAAGTACTTATAACAATCAGGGGACAAATTGGAAAAGATTGGATATATTCCAAAATCGTATCCTGATATTTATCGCTGGGGGTACAAGATCTACGCCAATTGCCACTATGGAACTCGAACTGGTTTGGAGCCCTTGTGTGACCATAGTTGGAAAATGACTTTAAACCTTGCTGAAAAGAATCTTGAGAAGAAAGGACAATTTTCAGAGTCACAACTGGCCTGCTGTAGAGAGGTCGAAAAAGCAAAGGACTTTTCTTTCACGTACAAAAAGATTTACATGATACCCTAAACTTTCTTCAGCTCATTTCCCTTTCCAGACCCTTGGTGTCCACTGAAATTTTTTTAATTTGGACCTTGTCTCTGATGTTATCAATAAATCTTCTCTTGACTCTGAAATGAAATATACTGCCTTGACTACTATACATTCTTATTACATTCTGTTTCTCTGATGATTCTTGGCTCCATGTTTATACAGATGGTTCGGCTGAAGGGGCCATACGAAATGTTTGGAGCTGGAGTTTATTCTATTGACTTCACATTATCTTATGGCATTGGAAGGTACTTTGATAATGAAATAGCCGCCATTTCTTTGGCCTTAGACAAAAAAAAAAAAAGCAGTGTGAAAAAGAAATCAACTTTTTTTGCTGATTACATGGCGGCTATTAAGACCATGACAACTCCCAATCACTGTGAATATGAAATTTCTAGAGACTTCATAGTAAAAAGATAGATAGGCTGTTGAAAACCGGACAATTCCTTGCTCTGCAGTGGATTCCAAGCCATTGTAGGATATATGGAAATGAGCAAGCTGATATGATAGCCAAGAATAGATCACAAATGATTCAACCTGATCCTCCTTTGTCTTTGTGTCATAGAAGACGATATATATATGTATATATATATCAATTAAATCCAACTTGTATAGAGAGAAGGGTTTCTGAGAGAAAGTGGAATTCCCTATTGAATAAGTCAACAAGAATTTCCAGTTCCTTGCCTAGAATAGTTCGCTTGGCCTGCTTTAGAATTGTTATGGTGACTACATACATAGCCACCTGCATAGAGTAGGACTGACTGCTACAGATATCTGCCCACTTTGCGACTATCCATGATTGGAGAGCACCTCGTCATATGCCCTCTGTTCTTAACTGTATCCCTTTTGTGTTACTGTCAATGCCTTTAGTGATGGTATTACAGCATTTTTTTCTTTGTTAATGATACATAATTGAAATAGACGCATAATATGTAATTTTTAAAGTGTTTTGTTTCAAAATTTCTTGTCGAAGACATCTATCTAAACTATATAATTAATTGCAACATTAACGTTTCTGCTATTTTTTAAAGCATACTAGTCAATTAATTTTTGTTTTTATTATTATTATTTATAATGCTTATGTGAAATTTTTTTAACAAATATAATGTGAATTATAAGGAAAATAATATTATTATGGGATTCCACAAAGCTAAAAATATTCTAAAGCATTTCATGGTCATTTACCAAGATGTTTAATTTAACAAAATGCATTGCTGAAAAATTTAAAAAAAAAAAAAAAAAAAAAAAAAAGAAAACAGCTAATACAACGCCTATTAACTGAATCAAGTTTTTTGCTTCGTGTCTTTATTACAAGAAATTATGTCGAACGCACTCACGTTTAATGAAATAAAATTCTTTGACAGTCAAGAAATAGAACGTAGCCATGCAATTGCCATTGCAATTTTCCATTCCGAAACATGATTGGTGGACAAGCTTCGGCATGCATTCTGTTCCCGCCTACTTTCAAAACAGGTAAAAACATGGGGAATAAAGATCGACGGAAACCGCAACCAGTTGTCCTGTCTTGACTCCAGTGAAAGCAGCAACTTTTTAAAAAATAGTTTCCACATTAATTTATACGGATTTTTTTTTTTTTTACAATTCCGTTCATTATTTAAAAAATGCTAACAAAGAAAACAATACAAATTGATATTTCCTGTTATTAGAAATTTCACTCTTGAAGTTTACCTCTAATTCATCACTGAATGAAAACGAACATAGTATAGAAAATGTGTTTTGTTTAATGAATGCTTTCAAATGAAAAAAGTATTCCGAATAAAAATATTTGACGGAAATGGAAGTCTGCGCCGATAGTCTATCAGAAGAATACATTTCATTCGATGAAAGAAGAAATAAAATGGCCACCATTGATTTCCAAGAGGTGAGACAAATTTAAACTTTTTATTTGTTTAATGTTTAAAAAGAATAGAATATATATTATTTTCATCAATATTTTAATCTTTTATTTAGAATAAATTACATACTATTGTTATAAAATTTGTTGTATTTTTGTTTCCAAATAGAATGTTAAAAATAAATGCTTTCTTGACTAGGTAAATTTTTACTTGTTATAATATATTTTTTTCTTGTTATATATATATTATATTTTTAAATATTCTTTTAATGCTTAAATATTCTTTTAATGCTTAATGATATCATTGTATTAATGATATCAGACATGATGATTTTAATAATTTATCTTTCATTATTTTGAAAATTAAAGAGTACATTTTTTTTAATAATTCTCTTAAAACTGTTCCTCTGCCAATTTAGTTTACATTAAATTTCAATTTTTTTAACTTTTAAATTTCGATTGCCCAAATGCTATAATTTAATATTTTTAATTTTTTTTTTATATATTACTCTAAAAGATCATCATACAATTGCTTTAAAAATTTTATGGAGGTCATATAATCATTATTTGATTTTTTTCATTATAATTTCTCCAATACTTTAAATTGCGTCTAAAATTTTTTTCGTCCTATGCAAATATCTCATAAATATAATTTCTTTTTTTAATTTCTTTTGTGAAATAAATTATTTTTTTAACATTCAATTGCTATTTTTTTTTCCTGCTGTATGTTGTCAATAATATATTTCTCTTTTCGTTTTAAATACGACACAGAACGATGAGCTGCTTTGCTTAAATTCTCAGTTGTGATGAGCTTCAATTCACCTCGATAAATTTGTAGACAGTATTATAATTTAACTTTCTACAATGTGCGCCCTGAATGGCCGAGTGGCTAGCGCACTGACGCTGGGTAACACAGATTTCGGATTACAGTCCCATCGGTGTCATGGATGTTTGTAGTGGTTCGGAATCCACTTTAAACAGTAGGTCCCGACAGGATCGTAGAGCATTGCAGGGGTATTGTTACTCCGCGTCCGTAGCTTACCTTCAAGCTACACGCACGTAGTGCAAAGTGAGTAACGTCGGTGCTGCGCTTGCCTTAAGGTATTAAAAGACAATTGTCTAAGCGTTTGCCAGCTGCATTAGAAAAAAAAAAACTTTCTACAACGTTGTGTTGTTGTTATCGTGCCCATGGATTTAAAATATTATTATTAAAGTCAGATCAAGTCAAAAGTCTTCACGATAGCGGCCGCTAGCAACGGCGCCGCTTCACTACACAGGACTTCTCTTAAGTTGGCCTCGATTGGCCCCATCTCTACAACGTTATGAAAAGGGCTAATTACGGTGTATAGTAGAATAATAGACAAGATATCAAGTTTTAAATAATTAAAAAAAAAAAAAAAAATCGAATTCCAACATTCTAACGACTTGAATTTAGGTAAACTAAAACACCGCCTTATTTTTCGTTCTGCATACTAAATATTAAAGCATTGGTTGAAACAGCTTTTAATATGACGAAAGATTTATCGCCGTTGCCAAAGACGTTCCCCTAAATTGCAAGCGATCATTTTCCTGGTGGACGTCCCCGCCCGATCCGCGTCCGAAGGTTATTCACCGACATAAAAGTGCCAATAAATTGGTCCATCAAGATAGAGATACCAATAATTTAGTCCAGCAACTTAAAGATACCTATAAATTAATCCATCAAGATAAATATACTTATGACTTTGTCTATTAACATAAAGATACCAATAATTTAGTTCATTAAGATACAGGTGCCAATAACTTAGTGCACTAACATAAACATCCATAAAGATGATCTACCTAATTTTGGTACAAAAATAGGAAGGGAGTGCAGCATTTCAGGCCCCATAAGCCACCCAGCATAACGCTGAATTTGCTACATATCTACCGTCTTAGCGGCGAATGATCTCACGTTCAAATGTCCAGTATTTGAAATTTAAGCAACTTCGATGTGATATGTACTTTAACTGTATTTCATTGTAAGTTCTTTATTAGCAATTTTTATCAAACACGCAATTTTTTTATCACGTTGATGCGTTATTAATTGATATTTAAGTTCAGCGATTTCATAATAAAATATATAAAATTTCGAAACAAACTTATTGAGTTATCTGAGCTTTTTTTGTAAAAAAAATACTTAATTTTGTTAGAAAGACTTCATTTCATTGGCGTTGTACTTTATTTCTTATAAGATGGCGTTTTTAATAACACGAATTTAAAACGTCGTTGTCATAATTTGCGTCACTTTCATTAAAAGAAAAAAATTGGTGGGGTGGGGGTGACAAGTAGTTAAATTTTCTATTGATTTTTGCACTTCAGTTTGAGAAATTCTTTAGAAAACTATTCTTAATTTTCAAAACCTTTAGCTTCTGCTGAAATTTTCGTTTGGAATTATCTATAGAAAATTGTGAAATGTATAACGTGCCATTTAAAATATGGCAAATACATCTGAAATCATGGAATCCATGGAGTTTTTTTTTTTTTTTTTTCTAAATTATTTGAAATTCTTAATACTTAATTTACTTAAATTATCTAGAAGATTTAAATTTATATCCTCGTATTTTGTAAAATGTAATCGATAGTTTGACGTCTGTAAAAATTTTTAACTTATTGAATTGTTATTATGCTCTCTATTTTAAAGTATTTGAATTGCTTTTTAAAATACTTAATTTTGAAGACTAAAATTTGTATCTCTTAATATAGATTATTTTTAACATTAATTGAGCTAAAAGCCTCTTTTGTCATAATTTATTCATCACATTTGCTGCTAAATATTACAAAGAATTTATTTCTTCTAAGAAATAAAGTATTGTTGTTATATATTTGTCACATACAATATGAAATAATCATTGCTTTCATTTAACAGTCGTGAGTGACAAATGATTTTAAATACTCATGTCTCAAATTTCAAATACTTCAAGAATGATAATTTGAAACTTCTTTTTGGTGTAAATGATATTTTTTATGAACACTTCGAGCTTCTGTCTGAAATCCGTATTAAATGGCATTGGTATAATAAATGACATAATTGTTCAAAGTATTACGAGTTCGAAAAAAAAATCCTGGAATTCACAGCGATTAAAGAGAAATATTAATTTAATCTGGTAACTATGCACAATATTTTTAATATTAACACCCAATTTAAACAATTCTTCTAGAGTGACGTTGTTGCTCACATTTAAACCCTTAAATAGACTCGGTCCCAGAAAGAACACGCTGCGCCTTCAGAGACTGATGCAGGAGGGATAAGGAAGCACATGCACAATGAAATAAATTCCTTGAATTTAATTAATTCATTTTAGTTTTTTCTTAGATTTAAGTTGCATGTATCTACTAATAGACGGAGCCAGATAAACTTTCAAAAATGAATGAAAATTATTCATAAAGGACTGAAAAAGTAGGAATTGTTTGGAATTGGAGAGTGAAAAAAAAAAGTAGAAATTGACTGTAAAATTTTTTTTTTTTTTTTTATATTACTTGTTATTCAAAATAAAAGTTCATTGAAGTAAAACAGTCACTCCCGTGAATTGAGGATGATTTCAGCGGCAGCATGGGTTGGAGGTCTAAGGATGTGGCGGCAGGGGCCAACCGCACTCTTCCTCGAGTGTCCTCTTCTGGGTCCTCCAGCATTCCATTATGATGTGTTAGGGGGATGGGCATTCCTCCTAATTTGCTTCTCATGTTCCCCCGTCCATTATTAATGCCAATTATTAGGAAATAAATTTATCTGAATTGAATTAGCTTTAATCTTTCAAGGTATTGAATATATTTAATTTAACTTGATAGAAAATAGGATTACTATTTATATTTTTTATTCCTATGATTTTTATTCCATATTTTATTTTCGTAGTCAAAAATTTTTATTATTTGAATTTTGTTTCTTTGTAAATGTTGTGTGTTATGTTTGATTTGGTATTGTTACAAGTACTCTATAGGGTGCTGAGAATAAATGTCCAAATAAGTGTTCTCGACCTTTTTTTTTTTTTTAAATTTATTATCCGTCCCACATTTTTTATTAAGATTAGTACCCATCACTACATGTTTCATTGAACACGTTGATACATATCACAGATCATTTTATTATCTCTCATGTAATTAACAAACTTAAAAAAAGGGCCTTATAAGTGGAATGAATAGCCTAGGGCCTCTTTTCATCTAAATACGGCCCTGCATCCTCCTATCCTGCTGCTGCCAAAGTGCTGTGCTCCTCTTCGAAGAGACGCCCCAACAATAAATCGCGCGGGCGCAGATGACTCCCGCCAATTTAAACCCAACAAAGGAACATCAGTCGGCGAAAGACCTGCTTCCTCCGGAAATGGGCCATCCCTCTGAACAGATCGAATTCGCACCCTGTGAGGGACCCTCAAACACCCCTTCCAAGGGGGCAACCACATAAAATATACTATCACAACACCAGAATAATATAACAAATTAATAGTTTAAAAACACTAAAAAACACGTTTTTTAGAGATAATCAAACTAAAAAGTAAAAAATAATTGTTAACATAAGTATAAAATGACTAACGTGAAAATGAATGTCACTGTTCTGAAAGCGTGGGATGCTCGATATCAATCGTTATAATTTTTCACTAGTTTCATTCCGAAATGCAGAGTTAGTTTAAAAATGTCCTACAAAGCACCCCACGCTTTTAGAACAGTGACATTGATTTTCCCGCCAGTCATTTTATTCTTATGTTACCAATTATTTTTTTGATTCTCTAAAAGGGTGTTTTTTAAACTATAACATTTAAATGAGGTCCCGGTACGGAGAACTGGAACTATAGTTCTTACAATAATTTAATCGTGAGTAAAACAAAGGCTAAATACGAATAGGCCGAGCCAGCCAGGATTCGAACAGGGAATCGCCTGATCCGTAGTCAGGCGCGTTATCCGTTGCGCCGCTGTCCCACGTAGGTTTTAATTTCATTCTACATGGGTTAAATTGCTCTTCATAAGTTAAAATAAAATCACTTATCCTGGCGATCCTAATTATCCTGATCGCTTAAAGTAGGGCAAAACTGAGCTCATAGAGTCAGTTACAAACTAACATACAGGTGAAACTAATAAAAGCATATTAAAAATGACATACAATTTTACTTTAATACCAAAAATATTTATAAATGCATATTGACACCAATGTCAACGCGACACTAGAAGGCACAAACATTTATCTCTAATTTTAAAAAAATAATTCATCTGTGATAAAATTTATATCTATTTATTATTATTTACATGCTGCTAAAGAAGGTTACACGCTGCTTTAATAATAAATAAAAGATAGAAAGGACAACGCCTTTTAAATGATATGAAATAAAGATATATCAGATAATGCGTAAGAACTCATTACTCTAAATTTAATATTTTTTAATATATAATTTTAAAAATCACATTTTTAGTTTAAAGCAAAAAGCATATTAAATAATTATAAAATTAAAATATTTAAAAATACATTAATATATACATATAATTGAAATATTTTTAAAGTATTAATTTTTGTGTATTGTTATTTGCTTAATTATAACAATTTTTTACTTTAATTATAAACAGAAGTAAAAAATGTTTTATTATAAATTTTAGTTAAATTCAATTGAAATAAACTTTTTGTCTAAAATGTCGGGTTTTTGGGTCTTTATTTTTATTTTATGTATTTATTTATAATAGCTCTGTATAGAAATACCATTGATCTTTTTATTGTAGCAAATTTTTCTAAAATTTAAATGAAAGTAATTATTTTAATTTTTTATTTAACATATAGCAAATTAATACAAAACTTCAATAAAACTAATGAAGGATTTCTCAATCAGGATTTTTTCCAATCTTTTAAAAGAAAAATTTACAATCACAAATTCAAAACAAGAAACAAAAAAATTTAGAAGATATTGAATGTTCCAATGATCCAATTCATGAAATGTGAAGAAAAACAAGTAATATAAAAAAAAAAAAAACTTTTTTTAAAGTCAATTCCTACTTTTTTTCACTCTATTGCGGAAAGTTCTTTATAAATAATTTTCATTCATTTTTTTAAGTTTATCTGGCGCCATCTATTGATAAATATATTCAACTTAAATCTAAAAAACTAAAGTTATTTAAAATTTAATTACTGAATATTAATATTTGAAGAAACTGTATTAACATCCAGTGTCATCCATTACAAGTTCAAAAAAATGTATTTGAACTTGAGTGGAGGAATAAAAAGTAGTTTATGAACGATCGAAAATTTGAACAAGATATATAATAGAAGGAATTGAAAAAAAAAAAAAAAAAAATTTATTCAAATATTTTGAATGTATTGGGGAAAAAAAAACAGTAGCCAATACAAGAATTGTGAAATCTATCATACTACTTCTTCTCCGTGGCCCTGAGCAGTGAAAATCTCACTCAAATTAAGATCTAACCCATCTCTCATGGTTCACAGATTTCTCCGCAATCAATTTTCGAGAACAATCCTTTGACAAATTGAACCTGCCTTTGCCGTCAAAAGACGTCACTATTTAACAGCTTGGCGTAATTCCTATCATTAATAAAAGAAACAGTAACGAAAATAAATAAAGAAATAAAGGAAATAAATCTGTTACGAGAAATCGAGATTCAGCAATCACACAACCAGAAGCAGAAACCTCGACTTCACAGACTGTGCCTTTTCGCAGTGCGCGTGCGTCGAATACTATGGATGTTTTTTTTTTATTATTGCTTTTCCTCACGACGAATGAAAGGAATCCAACTTTCATAAATTATTAATCACGAAGAACGAAAAGAAATCGCCCGAGGGGTTCTTTCCGAACAGCGGGCATGCAATCGTTAGGATTGGAGTGTCTTAATTTGTGCTACTTACCATGGAGAGACTTTTTTTTTTTTTTCCTTTTATCTTTAAACAATACCTTGGTAAGGTTTTAAAGACTTTGGCGGTATTAGTGAGTGATCAACTATCATACAAAAAACATCCGTTGGTCTATTAATGCTATTGCAAAAAACCGCAGAAAGAAACTTTTTTTTTTTCAAAATAAAAATCGATGCAATATAATCCGAAGTATCTTTTAGATCGATAATTTAGTTAACAAAAAAAAAGAAACATATAAGAATGGAAATAAAAAAACTCGACACATTTGATTTCGAAAAAAAAAAAAATCTTTCAGAAAGTTGATTAAAATATAATAGTCATTGTATCACATATAAGCAGATAGATGCAAAATATCACATAATGCAATGTAGATAGAGCACTATACTACGTGTCCAATTTCAATTTAAAATTTCCAGGGCTTATGGAATTTCAATTTTTTTCTTTTTTTAGGTTGATAGCACTGTCCTTGACATCTGCGTAAAATTTGACGTCAAAATATTCATAAGTGTTTGAGTTACGCTTAGCTTTGTGAGACGCTAAAACTGATTTCGACTATTTTTGAAATGTCTGAATTAATTCAGCAAAGAACTTGCATTGAATTTTGTTTGCGGAAACGTGTAGAATGTTGCAAAAGGCATTCGGTGAGCATTCCAATACATCGGAAAGGAGTGTTTAGAAGTGGTATAATCAGTTCAAGAAGGCAGAGAACGCGTTGAAGACGAAGAGTCCCCTGGCCGACCCTCAACCTCAACCGACGAAGCTCACGTCCAAAGAATTAAAGGTTGGGTGCTTGCAAACGGTATATTTACAATTAGAGACGTTGCTGATGATGTTGGAATTTCAAAAGGATCAGTCAATTCCATTTTGGGCTTCAAATGCGTCAAATCTCGATGGGTACCGAAAACACTGAATGCGCCTGCTCACACTGCATTGATTCTTCGTGACCGTGGCTGCATTGATTCTTCCACCGTGCGACTTCTCGCTATTCCCTAAACTGAAAAGACCAGTCCGGGGACACCGTTTTGAATCTATTGAAGAGATTCCACGGGAATCGCCGCGCGCTTTGGAGGCTATCCCTGCCGATGACTTTTTAGCATGCATTGAGGATTGGAAAAAAAGTCGGCATATGTGCATTGTGTCCGGAGGGGAGGAAAGTAATGATGAAGGCAGTGAAATAAATTTGGAAGAATAAATAAAGAGTTTTTGAAAAAAAAAAAAATTGGTCTTACTTTTTGGACACAGTAGTACATCGATGGTGTTTTATTTAATTGCTCCAAGTTTGAACATCGTATAAGAATTTTTAAGGAACGAATTAACACTCCAAAAGTCAAATAGCCTTCCAACTAAGCTCGACTAATCTTTAATTACAATGTTTAATGTAATTAGAAATTTGAAGAGTCTCTTTGAATCTAAAGAGTTTGCTATTTATTTTTTAAATTAGTAATCTCTTATTTTTGTTATTATTATCACAGTATATAAACTATTTTTGAAAAGCATGAAAAGTAACTTTGGGTCTTGTATTTTGGTTAGATATGGCAAGATATAGAAAGAGTTCTCCATTCCGCTGCTGCTTGGATTGAATGTGAAGTTCCGCACAGAAATCCGAGCCAGGATGGCTCCGAGGTCCTCTCCCAAGGGAGGAACACGAGCAACTCTTCCGAGTGCAATGAATGCGTCCCTCACGAACCTCCTTTTAACACGGTGAGAAAACTCCTATACATGATTATCCTCGAATACCATAATTATCTTGTACTGCCATTTGTCGGGGCCTCAATGGCCGAGTGGCTAGCGCTCTGGCGTACGGTGCCACAGGTTTCGGGTTCGAGTCCCGGCGGGGCCATGGGTGTTTGTAGTGGTTCGGAATCTACTTTAAGCCGTAGGTCCCGATCTCTCTCCTATCTCTGGGAGAGCGTCACGGAGCCAAAGTCAGACTTCTACCTACGGGTACACCATCAGAACTGAAGCTGCACCCCTCTTCCCTCCTTTCATGAGGGACACGACGACAACAACTGCCAATTGTCCTAAAACTTTCACTGTGACAAAAGGGCTGCTTGAAAGTTTAACACTTTCGCTGCCGGTCACTTGAGGACGTGTTAATAATTATCCCCCCCCGGTAGCAATGGGTTTTTCCCAGAACGAGTGGGACCGAGAAGTGGTAACGAAACACGATTAGGTGCATCGTGCTGAATGCTGAGTTACATTCAGTTCTTTTCTGATCAGATTTTACCGTTCTGACTGCGAGCCAGCGCGTGACGGGCACCAGACGTAAATTATTTATCATTGCCACATTGCGCCCTGGCGGCTGACGTGTAAAAATGCAACAAAATAATGTGTCAAAATGCATTATTTATATAGGATACTTTACTACTATCGTAATCAAATATTTAATGTCAATAATTATCAAATATTTTAAATAAATTAATTGTTATAAAGTGGCTACCATTTTCCGTCACTGCTGTCACTCGCATACGCGACCAAAAAAGCTCAGCCCACGCATTTACAATTTCATCATCTGTTAAAAGCTCCTTTGGGGTGCATTTTCTTTTCCTTTGAAGAGAAAGTCCCTGCAGAACTATTTTCTCCACAACCCACACAACAAGACTTTTTTTAATACCAAATAATCCTTCCTCCCACACGCCGGCGGTTGGAGGAGGGAGCATATGGCTTGGGAAATGTTTTCCTGGCATTCACTGGGCGCACTCATCATTGTGGAAGGCACGATGGATCAACACAAGTACGCATCAGTCCTTGCGGACCATGTCCACCCCTACATGCGAATTATTTTCCTCGGAATAATGACATCTACCAGCAGGACAAGGCGAGGTGTCATACAGATCGCAGTGTATGTGCGTGGTTCGAAGAGCACCAGCATGAGTTTACTGTATTCCCCTGACCAGCAAACTCACAGGATTTAAACCCAATCGAGAATCTGTGGGAGCACCTCGATCGGGTTGTTGGCGCCATGGATCCTCAACCGCGTAATCTAGCGCAGCTGGCCACGGCGCTGGAGTCGGCATGGCTCAACATCCCAGTGAACACCTTCAGAAACCTAATTGACTCTCTTCCTGCACGTCTCGCAGCGGACCTCTCAGCCAAAGATGGTTATTCTGACTTTTGACAGGTGGTCACATTAATGTGACTGGACTGTGTATTACTGTTGTTTTGAAATATAAGGAAGCTAGAAAAGTTTTTATTATTCATCTGTTATTGAATGTTCCGCTATTCCATTCAATACAGGGGTGTCTTAAAATTCATTAAAATTAGGCAACTGTTTCAGTACTTTTTTTATATTGTCAAAAACCGCCTCATCGGACCCTCCTAGCTGAATTGTGAATGGGATTTGCTTCATTTGGCAAGCTGTAAAATAAAGCAAAAGTTCTGGAAGGACGTAATTCAAAGTAAATCATTTCTTGCGTCCATCTTGGGACACCCCATAGAATAAAAATACTAAATATATTAACTTTAAACACACACTAAAATAACAAAATTACGCTCATTTTGGATTGCGCCTCCGACAACTTGAAAGGGTCCAAGAAACCTATTTGGCTCTTCTTCCGAACTCCACGCGTCGCCTGCAACAAATACCTATTCTGGTTTACGGTAGCTCAATTTGGGCCTCCACTTCCCTCACAAATATCAAGAGACTGCAGGTTTCTCAGAATAAACACTTGGCTATGATTGTTGATGCACCATGATTCGTCCGTCGAAGGATCACTATAGAGATCTAGACCCTATTCCAAATTATATTATCAAAATTTCTAAGAATTTTCTTGAAAAATGACTTCAGATTAGCAATGAGTTAATCCGTCATCTGCCGACCTATCACCCTGGGGTGAAAAGTTATCAAAAGACCAAGGGCGGTCTACGACGTCTGCTGTGAGTGTTTTCCTAAAATTAAGAGACATCATGGCTGTTACTCTGAACAAGCGCAAGCGAATTCAGGTAACGGAGTGGATTTAAACGTTCACTGAGACAATTTAACCCATTGTGTATTTGACGATTACTTTGGCTTTAAATGTTAAACAAGTCGAATTGACTCAGAGTTTAAGAAACGGACTTCCGACCGAAAGGTTGAGGCTTCGAATCTCAACTATGGCCCATTTCACTATATTTCTACTTCTGCTACGATGTGCACCATAATTCTCTTATAACGACTAGTGAATAGTTAGGTTTTTATTGTACGCTTTTTCACCCCTTTTTTGTTAGGAAAATCAAAGAATGGATTAAAATCAAAAAATGAAAATAAAAAATATAAAAAGAAAATATAAAAATATCCGTTCTGATTACGGCCCTTTTTTGTGTGGAATAATATTTGCCTTTCAGATCATCACCATGGCTCCCACCGTTCAGCATAACCCATTCAGTGTTGTTTTTACAATTTTCTCAGTGTTTTGTTTACATTTTTCAATAGTTTAGTGGCATCGACAACTCGTCCTAATTGTACCGAATTTAAATTTAACTTTAAATTCTTCTATTTTGTATCTTACTTATTTTTAATATTTTTTAAATTTTTAGAGTACCACATTAACTGAATTCTTGAAACTTTATTTGTTATTTAATTTTTACTAACATTAATTAAGCAGCCAACTATTATAATCATATCTATGAATTAAGATGAGGAGGTTTAAGGGGTATTTCTCCTGTTGGTACTCCGTAATCGGTACGCCAGTTGCCAGTTGCCTGCAACAATTTCACTTCTTCGGTCGATTCACAGCTTCGTAGAATTCATGATTCCGTCAGAATAGGGCGGAGAAATGATGCGTTAATCTCTCGTCGCAGAAAATGCTACCGGTAAAAATATCGGGCATTTAAAATTCAAATGCATGTTTTGTTTATATATATTGTTCCATTTCCAAAAACATTTTGAAATGATTCAATTAGGCTGTAACGCTAAAAACTTTTGAAAAAGATTTTCTTTTCTTTTTTTTTTTTTTTTCTTTCACAATTTAAGCTATATAAAATTTTGAAAGTAATAATGAGAATAGTTTGAAGGTAATAATGAATAGATTACTAAAACTTTCTTACGGAAAGTTGTTAAAAAAAAAAGGAACAGTTAGTTCTTTAGGTATTATTATCTAAATAGTTTCTTCTTCTTCTGAATTTTTACTTTTATTTATTATTAATTAGTTTGTTTGATTTTTTCATTCATTTGAAGGAAATTTTCATTTTTGTGCCTAGAAATTTATAATTCATCTACTTTTTTAAAAAATATTTCTTTTTTACAAGTTTTGATCTAGTGTTTAGTAACCGTTTTGCAAACTATATCGTCTCTTTTATACATAAATGTCACGTGTACTAAATTAAAAAAATATATATGGAATATTATTAGCCAAAGGAAAATAAATAAATAAAAACAAAAATAAATAATAAATAGCAAAATAAATTGAATGAATCCAATTATTGTATAAAACACAAATCAAATTGTATTTGAACAAATTTCAGTGTCAGGAAAATGGCCGGATTTCGACATTTGAAAAAAAATTTCCCCGAGCAATGCAACAATTTGTTTCAAATACAACTTAAAAAAAAAAACTAGATAAAATCATTTATAAAAAAGAATAATAAGCTATCTCAACTAGAAAATTTTGATACTAGATATCTGCTTGTCTGAATGAGGAAATCATAGGTTAACCATTAGGTTTAAATAGAATTCTTCATATCGTATTTAACATCGGTAGTTTTGAAAGATTTGAACCGATATAGCAATGGACCAGACATGGCAATTTTAACTCCAATCTAAACCGATATAATGCTCCTCTAGTCATTTTTAAATTCGTAATCTAATCTTACTAAATCTTTCTCCCTGTGTTATTTTATTCTCTTCTGTATTATTGCGTGCTTTAAATTTATCACTTCTTTGGGGTTCTATTTGTTACTTATTCTTGGTGTGATACTTTGGGAGTCGCGAGGATTTCTTGCTTTTCTTCAATAACAACAACAACAACAAAAATGAGCATTGGGCATATATTAAAAAAAAAAACCACATCAGCATATTAGCACCGTACAACGGTCATCTAATTCTAATGAATTTTGCAGAAACTTTTCTATAAAAGTTCTATTGAAATTGTCTATTTTTTCAATGCTTTCTATTAGCTCACACTCTCCCTATATATATCTTGTTCACATTTTCAATCGTTCATAAAATACTTTTTATTCATCCACTCGAGTTCAAATGCATTTTTTTTTTTTTGAACTTGTAGTGGATGACACTTGATGTGAATACAGTTTTTCAAATATTAATTCAGTAACTAAATTTAATTAATTAATTTTATTTTTAAATTAAGTTGCATATATCTACCTATAGATGGGGCCAGATAAACTTAAAAAAAAAAGAATGAAAATTATTTATAAAGGACTTTTTGCAATAGAGTGAAATAAAAGTAGGCATTGACTTTAAATTTTTTTTTTTTTTTTATATTACTTGTTTAAATGTATTCTAACAACTTATTTGGAAAAAATTCGATACATCGATTATTGCCTACCTGATTGTTTTTTCAGTTCGACAACTCTACAACCTGGTGTCTCGACTGCCCACCGTTTCCTGCTCCCCCACCCGCACCCTACTCGTCTTCCTTCGCCGCCCTTCCGACCTGCGGCGTGCCCAGCCAGTGCCCTCTCTGGTGAAGCCCCCAGAAGACGAGGCCGACGGCCCTCCAGGCGCAAGACCACCCACCACAGCTGCCCCTACGACTCCTGCACCAAGACCTACACGAAGAGCTCCCACCTGAAGGCGCACATGAGGACGCACACGGGAGAGAAGCCCTACGCGTGCTCGTGGTGCGGATGCGAGATGGAAGTTCGCCCGCTCCGACGAACTGACGAGGCACTACCGCAAGCACACCGGCGACAGGCCCTTCCGCTGCGACCACTGCGACAGGGCGTTCGCCCGCTCCGACCACCTGTCCCTGCACATGAAACGACACGCCGTCTGAGCGACGACCTCGGTTGCTTGAAATGAGCTCGCAAAGAGTGTCATACTTAAAAATAAGTGCTTTTGAGCTCAAAATGTTGTCCTGCTTGAAAATAATATGACTGAACTGGAAAGCAGCCGGCCGGTTTTTGAAAAACACTGCTACTGAGCTTGATAAGTAATACAACTCAATTTGAAAAATAATGTGACTGAACTTGAAAAAAATACAATAGTGTCATACTTGGGAAAATAATGCCACTGAATATGAAAATATTGCGGCTGAGCTTTCAAATAGTGCCATACTTAGAAAGTAATGATTCAACTTGAAGGTAAGGCGATTGAGTTTGCAAATAGTGTCACACTTGAAAATAATGGGGTCGAGCTTGAAATGAATGCGACTGAACTTGAAACCAATGGCATTGAATTTGAAAATAGTACAACTCAATTTTTGATCATTCAAAGTGGATCATCGGTGATTCTTTTTCTTCACGTGTTTGAAAATCAGATGGGTGCTATGCTTTATATTTTAAATGCGAATACTGTTCTTCTGCAATGTCTACATCTTTTTGTCGTGCACACAGAGTGTCAACAGTCAGTGTCTAATGCACAGCCTAGAGTTAAGAGCGAACACTCTCTCAGGGAAGGAATACAATACAGAATTTACAGAAATACTTACAGACCTGGAAATTTATCGGGCCCATACAAAAAAAATATTTTTCAACAAAATATTTATAATTAACTCATAAGTTGGACTTCGAGGTGACATCTTTTAGTTTCAAATGCAATCAATGTGTTCATTGCTCCATACCCATATATTTATAGAACGCTATTTTAATACGTCTCTTTATGTGAAAATTACTGTTGTAGAATCTATATTGGCTACTCTTTTGGGACTTGAATATATTGAATGCTATTTTGATATTATAATAAGATTTCACAAGGGAATTCCAATTATCTTTTATTGCTTCACAGAAAAACAAACTGTATTAAAAGTGTCAAAAAACTGACATAAGTATTTCGAACATTTGATTTTTCTTAATTTTTTGTTTTCACTAATCTATTATTTTAATTTTTTTCTCAATGTTGTTTTCGCAGTAGCTAGATGTTACAGTCAGCTGATATTAAAAAAAATAAAAATAAAATAATAATAACAATAATAAATAAAAAAAATAAAAATAAACATTTTCAAAATGAATAGTGTTCAAATAATTCTTTTCTATAAATTGATTTTAATTTTTGAAAATTAAATTTCTTTGATAAGTATTTTGTTAAGAGTTAAATTTTATATTAATTATGAATCTTTCTCTTCAATTAAACTTAAAATAAATAAATAAATAATCCTTTTCTATAAATTGATTTTAATTTTTTGAAAATTAAATTTCCTTGATAAGTATTTTGTTATGAGTTAAATTTTATATTAATTATGAATCTTTTCTCTTCAATTAAAATTAAAATTTTAAAAATGATTAGATATTAATTTATATATATATATATATACACACATACATAATATAGTATATAATGTGCTTATATACATTCGTTATGAAGAAAATAAATAAAAGAGAAAATCTTTATTTTTCTATTGAAGAAAATTTATTGATTCTTTTTAAGACTAATAGCATATTCTATATAATTATATCTAAAATATCTATTTAATATCTTTGTAAACTTTTAAAAAATAAATAGAAACAAAACTGAATAACTTTATAGTATTGATAAAACATTTTCTAAATTTCCTTTTTTTCCCCTCTATTTTGAATGGGAACATTTTTTTCCTTTAATGAACCATTTGTTAAATTTAAGTTCTTTTTTATTACGAGTTAAAGTTATAGTGTTTTATTTTTTGATCGTTATTGAACGTTATGTTTTTAAAACGGATAAAT